>BSBK01004622.1:957500-1237500 GCA_027943335.1 Chamaecyparis obtusa | reverse complement strand
GTGATTTCTAAGGCCAGCAGCCATGGCAGTAACAGTAGTAGCCAGCTCCATGTTTGCAGGTTTTGCAGTAAGGTCTTCAGCTCAGGCAAGGCTATGGGCGGTCATGTGAGAATACACGGAGTTGGTAGATCTAAGAGGCGTCCTTCTAGCAGTGGGAATGTTTATAGGGCTGATTACGATGTTTGGGTGAAGAAACCCAAGATACCCACAAGTAGATCCAATGGGAACTCCAACTGGGTCGAAGCCCTTGAAGGGGAGGAAGCAGAGGAGCACAAGGAAGAAAAGGATATGAATGTGAGTGTCGAGCAGAGGGAATTAAGTGATCAGAAGACTCTGTCTCTGTATACTCTTAGGAGGAATCCTAAGCGGAGTAGGAGGCTGAACGATGAGGAGTTCAGCATGGATTTGACTGCCAAGAACACTGTAGCTTGTGCTGAGTGTGGGAAGGAGTTTCCCTCATCCAAAGCATTGTTTGGTCATATGAGGTGCCATCCTGAAAGGGATTGGAGGGGAATTCAGCTCCCAAATGAATCTCATTGCAATACCACTGGTGGTGATATTATCCTTCATGCTGCTGCTGCTCCTAGCTCTGGGTTTTCCTCTGTCTGTTGGCAGAGCTCTCAGGGATCAGAAGATGTGGAGGAGAAAGGGAAACTGGAGGAAGCTTCAGATAATGGGAGCGATAGAGAGAGCATGAAGTCAACAAGAGTAGCTCATCGTCCAGCCTCCTGTAGCCTGTTCAGCTGGTCTGTGACTGCAAAAAGAAGTAGGAGAAGACCAATTAGGTTTACGAAACCTAAAGTGGAGGATTATGGAGAAGAAGTGGACGCAGAGGTGAATAATACCAAGGAGCTTGAGGATGACAGAGACACTGCCCATTTCCTTGTAATGCTTGCCTCGAGTGCTAGCAATACCATTAATACTAATGAGGCTAATAGGCAAGTTGAGAGACTGATGCAGGAGGAATCAGATTTTCTTTCTAAGAAAGGGAAGGGTGAATCTCAGGGAAGTTTGAAGGGTTCCAAGGCAGGGCAAGAAGATCTGGGCTGGAAGGAGAAGATGAAGAAGAAGACTGCTAAAACCAGTAGACTAGCTGAATTGGGTGTTGTTCGGAACTATGAATGCAGTACATGCAAGAAGCTCTTCAATACTCGTCGAGCTCTGAGAACCCATAGATCAAGTCACAAGAATGTCAAGGGCGGTTCCGCAATAGTGAAGGTGAAAGAAGAAGAAATTACTGAAAAGGGCAACGGTGTTTTGATGATAGAGTACCATCCAGCTGCTGTGAATGATATGTATTCGTCACCTGCTAGAGAAGAAAAGAAGAGTGCCAATCTCAGTCACTCTACTGAAGAAAGGAGCTTAGAGCTAGCAATACAAGTCAAGAAGGAACAAGGGCATGAGTGTTGCATCTGCCACAAGGTCTTTTCATCAGGTCAAGCTCTTGGCGGGCACAAGAGATGCCATAGGATAGTTGACAGTGTTACAGAAAGGGCAGACAGTGTTACCTCATCAGAGAAAAAACCAAAGCTATTGAGAGATCAAGTGAGAGAGCCTCTTTTTGATCTCAACGAGCCTGCACCAGCGGAGGAAGATGATTTGGAAGCTGCTTATGCTATGGTGGAAGTGTTTCCTGCTGATGTTGTGGCCATTGATACCGAGTTTAGGTATGTAGAGTGTAACATGTGTGGCTTGTTGTGCACATCTATAGATGGCTTGAGGGCTCACCAGAGTAACCATGCCTAGATGCCCACCATTTTGATCACATTTTCCATTTGGAGTAATAATCAGGTTGGGGATCCAAACATTTTGAACATTTCATTCTCTAGGAAATCGGGTGTAAGTACAATTGCTAGAAATTTCTTTATACTAGTTCTGCAGGGGAAATCACTTGGAGATTCCAAGCCAAGATTGAAAAAACTGGAAATTTCTGGTTTGATTTTTTCAGAAAACAATTTATGATGTTCCAGCAATACTTATATGGGGACATGGCAACCATATGCCAATGAGAATACACAGAGATCATTTTGCTTCTAAATATAAATCTCCACCAGTAGCCTAACTGGCTCCTTTCATTTGACTATATTTATTCTTTATCCATTCATGGATATTTGATACTTGTTTGATGTAGAATTTGTACAGAAAATCCTGTACAATTGACATTTTTGCTCTTGTATACATTATGGTTCACTTTTGAATGTGTTAAAAGAATAGTTTCTTGTTTTTTAGGTTGAGTTGATTATGCTTGTAGACAGTTACTTCTTCATCTTTTCTGAAGATGGATTTCCTGTAAGCAACAATGGCAGCAATATTAAAGTTGGTGACATGTATAGGATTCAAATCAATTTACATATAGCTTCTTGTGAGCATAGATGTTAGGTCAGCCACTCTCAATTTTTTGATTTATTGTATCTTCTGTAAATTTGAGGTTATGAACTTCCCATCCTTGCATCAAGCAATTGTAAGATTTGGACTTGAATCAATTTACTTGTAAATGCTAAATACAAATCCATGCCAAACTAAGAAACCTAATTCTGGGTGAAAATGGAGTAGGGCTCAGAGTATCTGTTTATTCTTCTGGACTCTTCTTGAAATCCAGAGGCAGTCACAGGTTTTGAAGAGTGGGGTAAATCATCATCTAGAGGACTGCAAAAATGCTGTGAAGAGTGGGGCAAATCATTATCAAGAGGACTGAAAAGTTCTGCCGACCTACAAATTTAAGATTCCAATTCCATAAGGTTTTGCTACAGAAGAGGAACATGGTAGCTGACCTCTCTGCAACAGTAACCATGGGTATAGATTATAGAGATCATTTTATTGGAATGACCAAGTCCAATATTTCTCCCAATTTTTCCTCTGTGGAAATGCTAAGTCCATTGTTGAATAGGAGTCATATCCACGATGACTCTAGTCAAATGTGAATTCTGTTTATCAGTAGTGACCTGTAGTAATTTTATTGATATGTGTGAACATTATATAACTATTCTCAATCTAGTTATCTTTTGGAGCTTTATACACAATTGTGCATCACTTTTCAATATGTTTGACAATTTAGGTTGGGACTCGGAGAGCTTTGTCTGTTTGTTTTCTTACCATGTACAGTCAATTAAAAAATATATTGCATTACTTGAGTTGTTTGAAAATAAGGGAACCAAGGAACACTGAAATAAAAGGATTATAAGAATGAGGATTTATGGTCAATTTTTAGGCATATTTGATTTGAGGGTCTAATGATAGTATAGGACTGTAGTGTGAGGTAACTTGTCAAGTTTGGGTGCTTGATGTATGTATTCAATTTTCTTTTGAGATTGACCTGAGGTTCTGTAGTTGCAACTTTAATTAATACAACAGGAAAGAAAAGGATATAACAATAAACTATATTTTTTCAACAAATAAATCATATAAGATAGAAAAATTGTTTAAGATAGAAAAATTGTTCACTCCGACAAATTCTGATGAAAAGAATTTTACATTTAAGATATAAAAACTTTCATAATTCATAATGTTATTTTGAGAATTTTTGAATTAGATTATGAGTTTTTCCTTTCATTAATGATTCTCAATTATATTCTATTAATCATCATCATCATCAAGATGAGATAACAACAGAAGATGATCCAGATCTCTTCTGCAAATCCATCATTAGGATGAAATGATGAGATCAAAAGATGACGAGTAAATGAGGTTTCTACAAAACCATATTAATATAGTGTCTAAAGAAAAATTTAAGAGTATATCATTTTTTAATTTATAAAGAGATTAATTTAATATGTGAAATTTTTAGCTTGGAACAGATCATCAATTCAGATCATACTCCATGATCCATTAGCACCAAGAGAGAGCAAGAATCATACTCTATGATTCCTTATCTCTCTTACTGATAATGGATCATGGAGTGTGATTCTTTCTCTCTTCCTGATAATAGATCATGGAGCGTGATCTGATTGTTGATGAATAAGATCTCTTATCTTGTTATCTCCTTTTCATAATAGATTGTATAGTGTGATCTGAATTAAAAATTCACATAATCAGATTAAAAAAATTTCCAACAAAAATTTATTCATATTAAATTGAAGTCTCTTAAAATTGAAAAACAATGTACTTTCTAAATTATTTCTTCAGACACTAGCTTAATGTGGCCAATCTACCAAATCTTCTTTTGGTTTTTCAGAAATAGCAGTGCTAAATTTAGTTTGAGTAAACTTTAAAGTCCTCATATTGGATGGATTACCCACAACATTCCGGAAGAAACTTTATGCCTGTGTACTTATCTATTTAATGGAAAAAAAAAGGTTTCTGGCCTCTTGTACCAATGGGACAGTTTTTCAGAGTCCAAACGAGTCTTGAATATGATTGTTTCTCAGAAAAGCATTACAACTAATAAATGACAACCAATTAATGGGCCTCCATAAATATTATAAATGCCTGAATACTGAAATTAGTTTGGCTGTGACCCCTATATAAAGGATTCCTGGATAGACTGTATACAGCATCTATTATTGAATCCTACAATAAGTTGGCTGTATACTATTATTTTATATGTTTTTCTTGCATGCAAAAGAAGTCAAACAATTGCTTTTAAAAGGTAATGAACAAGGAACAGAGGACATGGTTTGTATTAAAAGTTTTCTTGCATAACATGAGTGGGGTTTAATATATTTCCTTTTCAAAGCAAACCCTGGAATTGTGCTTGTACAAATCTCCTCTGAAAGGACATTCAAACCATAGGGAAAAGCAGTATATTTCTCTTAATTTTTTTTTCTCATTATTTTATTATTAAAGAGATTAAAAATATATTGTTGATTTTAAAAGCAAGAAAAAACAAAGGTGAAAACAAGTGACAGTTGTGCAAGAACAAAGAAATATAGAACATTAAGAATTAGGTGAGGCGATTCAACTTATATCATACAAAGGGGAGTGGATTGGATTTAGTAGAGGAGTGTGTTTAAAGTTGTTAGAGCATTTGTTGATTTAATGTTTAATATTTTTAACAATATTTTATTAATAGTCTGATTTTAAAATTGTTATTGTTAATAATAACTAATGTATTCATTAGATCTAAAAAGTAACAAATCATGTGATGTCACATCAACACACCAATAAAACGTGACTTAAAGTAGAAGTATTGGTCTCACTTTTTTTTGGGTCTTTTTGGACACCTTGGCCAAAAGTATTTTGATGTGGCATCATATTTGATGATGTGGCTAATCCTTGGTTATGCATAGGGGACTTTCCAAGTGAATTTTGAAAAAAGTTGTGAGTGATTTGAAATTTCACATAGAATTTTGAGAAGCATGAAGTTAGAGTGCTCAACTATTAGGTCCTCTCCCTTATATTACATATTACACTATCCATGCTTTATTTGGAGTCTCTAAAGTATGTAAAGAAACAACCCCTCGAGATAGTGAAAATACAAGAAGCTAAGTCCATACAGATTGGATTTTATTACCAATATCTTTAATTCTGAATTGAGAATCTTAATTTCACCTCTTTCAAAATCTTTTGTATTGATTTTAGATCACTTCTATTTTTTAACAACTTGTTAAATCTAGAGATATATTTACTTAAAAATATAACTAGTAAATATATTTATTTTAAAATAATTTTAAGGTTATTTTATTTTATTTATTTTTAAAATTATTATTATTATTTAAATATTATTTGATGTTATTTATTGGAAAAGTTTTTCTAATACTTATATTTTACTTTTTAATGTAATTTTTAATTTTATATTTAGAAAGTTCACCATTCATCATTTTCTTATTTCTTTTATTTTATTTTATAATATTAAATATTATATTTTTAATAGGTATGATATTAATATATATTTCACAAAATTGATGTTTGAATATTTTAAATATAAATAGTTTTTTTCGGATAGACATACTCTTTTTGTCTTAATATTAATCATTAATTTATATATTAAATATTTTATTCATAAAGAAAATGATATCTTTTAAGTGTGGTCTAAGTTAATTTAAAAAATATAATTAGTAGGAGATATCTTCTACAATAAATCAAATTATGATATTGCTATTAGAATTCAACTATGTAGTTTTCAAGTTAAACTCATTGACCCATATTTCATGAGTAGTGATTCACAAGAATCCATCTCTCATGAGAATGAATGGTACATTTAGCACTCATTGCATCTAGCTGATGCTCATAGAGGTTAAGCAGTGGGCCTTCCCGAGAGATCACCCATCCTAGTACTACTCCAACTCAAACGTGCATGTGTGTAACCATGGAGTTTCCTCCAAGGTTAAGCCCAATTAGCTTGCTACCCCATTTGCAAAACCTTCAACAAGTATTATGCCATATGAACCTTTCATCAGAGAGGCCCTTTAGCTCATCAATTACTAAGTAGTACATATCTTTGACATCAAGTCAAATTATGATATTGCTATCATGAATTAATTGAGTTTTTGAGTCAAACTGAAGGATCCATGTTTCATGAGCTGTGGTTCACAATAACCCATCTCCCATGAGAACAAATGATACACTTAACATTCACTGCATCTAGGTGATGCTCACAAAGGTGAAGCATTGAGCCTTCTCGGGAGGCCACCCATCCCATTACCACTCGAACTCAAGCATGCTTACCCACAAAATTTCCTCCGAGGTTAAAACCACTTAGCTTGCTACCCATTTGCAAAACCTCCAATTAGTGTTGCACATTATGAACCATTCATTATAGAGCCCCTTCAACTCATCAATTGTTAAGTAGGAGATATCTTTCATACTGAGTCAAATTAGTTAATTTAATATAATATTTTTATTGTATCCTAATTATAATGATAATATGTAGTGGATTATAATGAGGAGAGTATGTTAAGAATAATCTCTTAAACATCACTACATTTAGCCCCTACTTTAGCATATGATCTTACAGTCATACCCATGGTAAAGTAGAAATGAAGAGATAGAGCATCTAAGAGAAAGACGAGCTATGCAATGCCCTGCGAGGGAACCTAGGAGATATTAACCTAAAACATGTTACTAAGTTTGCAGAATAATTTTTTTCTTAAAAGTTTACAAACAATAATAAATAAACAAGCGGAAGTAAAACATAAACTCCAAAAATACATAAACATAAATACAATATCCATAGGTAGATTATACATCTCAAGGGTTCCTTGACATAGAAACTATGAAATACAATTACATCCATAAATTACATATTACATCATAATTACATCTGAATGATAAAATACACATACTCATCAACATCCACTGCACATGTCCCAGGGTATGCAATTACAATAAGATACAAAGTACAAATAGAGAAGTACAAGATCGAGAATAGAACTCCAAGAAGATAGGAAAGGAAGTAACTGCAACAAGGATCATCCAACATTGGAACAAAGGCGTCAGAGTCTCAAATGGTAAAGGAATCACTACCTCCCGACCTCGTGGAAACCTGTGGTTCCATTCCCATTGTCCTAAGGAGATAACATCAAATCCCATACGGATAACAATACCAATCCATCAAGTAGACTAAGAAAGGATCCTAGAAGCTTCTATCTCAAGGGTAAAAACTCATAAGTTAAAGGTACACATAATAACCCAGAGGCAACCAACACATGTAGGAAACCTAGAATGAAATTAGAGAAGTGTCATCACATGAGTCAACTCTAAGGTCACCTGGTAGCCTCTCTGGACTTCGATCCCTAGTGATTCTATGCAGTATCAATAGTCCTTTCATGCAAATAAGGAAAACCAACTATGTCAGACTCACCATCACTATTGGATGAGAAAACCTCTTCTCCCGCTCCCATCCTTAGCCTATACTAGCACTCAAGGCATGGGCGAGGAATCATCATATTATTAATTTATTTTTAAATCCCCATTTAGTTTAATTTTATCACTTGATTAAGTAATCTACTAAGGATAGCCAAGTAGCCACTTCTGGGCTCCAACGCCTCCAAAGTAAGCCACTTCCTCTTTAGCACCTAGATAACCTACCCTAGGTTTAATAATCTCAAACCACGACTCTAAGTCAACATAGTCTCATAATATCCAAAACCGGTTCCAAAAAGTGACAGGAACACACAATGCAATTTCCATCATAAAATTAACTCCATAAGGTTGGGTCACATTTTATCAAATATCATTCAAATATGCAAGGCAAGCAAATATAAACAATAATTTCTAATCTTGCCTCTGGTAACTGTCCTATTAGGCTAACATACTAATCCCCTCTAAACCCAAACACGAAAGGCAAATAAATAGACAAATAATAGAATTTACTACAATAAACTAATTTGTAAATTTTATTATGAAACTAATTTACTCAATAATTACTAACAGACTATAATTACATTAAAAACAATTAAATTCTAACCCTAACAAATCAATTTATAATAGTAATGAAATAAATTGATTATAGGAATTAAAATTACTAACAATATAATTTTATAGCCTGATTTAGAAAATAATTGAAGTTATCCAATTTCACTTAGAAATAAACATGCCATAATTTTAGTTCCCTTAATTATCTGGCAGAAATAAATCATCTAAATAATCAGCCCAATTGAATTTAAAGAAAAACCACACTTAAATAACTATGTATAAACACTAAAAGTATACACATATTTTAACCTTAAAACATATGTATATATTTATAATAAGCTGTTAATTAATATTTTAAATAAAATAACTTTTTAAACTAAAATAACTTTTTTTTTGAAAAAGGTGGCAGAACCACTTGATATATAATAAAATAATAAATATTTTTACAATGGTTCAAAAGGAGCTCCCAGAGAAAAGAACCAGAAAGAAAAACTCCGTTCACAACCCCATATCAAATAGAAATGAAGGAAGGGATCCACCTAGAGGATCAACCAACTCGAAATATTATAGATGATATACAAGATCGAGCTTTACAAAAACAATCCAAAAATCCTAAAGACTAAAACCCTACCCAGAAAAATTGACTAAAATTAATGTTGGTGATTACAAAATAGGCCCAAAGGCTAAATCATGAAAGAGATAACAGATTGCTACAAGAAAATTTTGGACTAAAATTCTTCATGTTCAGTGAGCAGCCCAAAACAAAAGAACCTCAGGAGTTGCATCTTTACATCTTTATACCAGTGCATAAATCCCTATAGCCTGCCCAAAACATCTGAGGATCTGCAAAATAAAAAATAAAAAAAGGACATGCAAAACTGCCAAAAGATCAGTCCTCCATTAAAAATGTTGAGGCTTCACCAGAGCTTAACCGTAGGTTGAGATCAGGAATAACTCGAGTAGAGGTCGAAGCAAGCTGTGAAGGAGCTACAGATGGAGTAGGCTGAACAATGGAGGGGGTAGAGTCTTGCCCTTGAAGATTTAATAATGCAAAAACAATATGATGGATACCATTTACATATTCCTTTGATAAAAAACCACCAAATTGCTACAATGATGCTTTAACAGGTCTGAAGGATTGACGCTCTAGAGCCTTTTTGATACTTTCCAACACCATGTAGACCCCATGATTATTCAACATTGAATGATGATGAAACAAACCACCAATGAGGGAAATGCCACCCTAGAGATCATACTTTTTGATAGCTCTATGTACTTTATTACCACAGAGGAATTTATGCCTCACATAACAATTTACAATTAAATCCAGAAGAAAAGGAGACTGCAGAAGATCAATTACACTGGAAAGAAAAACTGATAGAATTTGAGATGGGAATATAATACACTTGCCAGAGGGAAAGAGAACATCAAAGCCAACAATCCGTTTAATGCCACGACGGATATGTGGTCGATCATAGAAAATATAGATGCCAACATTTCATCCTTAATAAAACCTACAAACGGTTTTTCCCAATTCTCAACTTCCAAAGGCATCATATAGTTATGAGGATAATAATCCATGTGCAGGGAGGAACATGTTGAACATACCTCCACCTGTGCACTAATACCAACCAGAGTGCTCAACCGCCCAGACATTTTGAACAAGAAAACCAACCATGAATGTCGAAGATCATCAAAAAAACAAGCCGAAGAAAAAATAACATACAAGAAGTGAATAGTAATGGCAACTATAAATAGCATTAAATTCATGAAATGCAAAGAAAATACAAGAAGTGACATTCCACAATGAATGTACCAAACTGAACTGAGGTCAGCTAAGTGACATCATCGAGTCATGATGGCAGGACACTTAATAACATAATAGATAATCACACAAAATTGAAAAGGACAGATGAAAAAGAGTGAAGAAATACCACATTGAAATCAAATATATGAAATCATATAAATACATACGAGTTACCATGAACAGATCATCCTAACACTTGGAGGAAAGCGAAGGATAAGTCAAATCAAAACTAGAAGGAAAAAAGGAACATAATGGAGGTAAAGAGAGGAAATAACCACACACAAATGAGAATATTGCCTCACAAAAAACATGTGATACAACAGTCCTGACCATTTAAAAATAAACATGTCAAGGATAACCGAGGATAGAGAAGAAATTGGAGAAGAGTACAACAAGCACAAAATGAGATAAATAAACTAACACACAGCTTCCAAATTACACCGATATGCGAAAGCTGATATATGTACCTCAATATGTTAGGAAAAAATTATGGCAGTGTTTACCAAACCATAACTACCTATATGTATCAATACTCATCCTTTAATGAAACATATCCATCAACCAATGAAGCATTCATCAATATATGCACTTATGTTTTGTGAAGAAAAGCCATAATTATTCCTTACCATAATAACATACATAGATCAACAAATATATAGCTTTAAGATAATAGAAATTTAAGTTGATTCATTATGAATAATTGAAAGAATAGCAAAATTTTTTTCCAATGAGCATTCCGAAACACATGAATCTAGATGTATCTTATCACAACCCAAATTTGCTAAACAATCAGCAAGGGCATTACCTTCCCTATAGGTATGTGAAATAATAAACTTTTGAAAAGAATCAATAAAATTCCAGACCTACTCAAGTATATACTTTAGATGCCAACTTTCAATTTTCCTATTTATACAAGCATTAATAATGATAGAAGAATAACTTTTATTTTATTATATCTAATTTTTTAATTTATTATTATATATATATATATATATATATATATATATATATATATATATATATATATATGTATATTATTCTTTAAAAATTTAATATTAAATATTTTAAATAATTAAAAATTTAATAAAAAAACAAACCAAACAACAAAGAGGGTGGGTGGGGGGGGCGACCAACGGGCCCCACCCCAGGATATCCTCACGACAACCTAGGCCTGCCGTGCGACAACCTACGAGCTATCATACGACAGTCCCTAGGATTGCCAACGACAACTCTTAGAGTTGTTGTATCAGCAAGGGGGGAGGTTGGGTGGCCCCCGTTTCCTCTCCCAAATTTTATAATTTTTTTTTATAATATTTTTAAAAAAAATAAAACTAGTAAAATACTGTACCTAAGGCAGAGAGCTTGCATTTTTTTTATGTTTTAAAAAATAAATGAAAGCATAGGTATGCAATAAATACTATCATGTGTATAATTTTTTTTAATAGCACAAAACACAAGAATATATTATTATTCTTTTTGATAACATAAAATTTGTAACCATATATTTATTTTTCTTTTATAGATAAATAAAAACCTTAGATGCACAGATCTAACTAGGCATTTTCAAAATTTATTTCTCAAAGTTTAATTGAGACTTTCTTTTCAAATCTAATGTCAGATCTAAGTTTTTCTCCAAATAAATCTATTGTAAAATTGAACCTAGGGTTTTTAGACAAATATTGTTTCACAAAATTTTTCAAGAATCATTAATCTAATTTCTATCAATTCCATAAATTCAAACCCTAATTGAAATCAAGCAAAAATTTAAACCAAGGATTGCATGCATACCATAATTTCCTACAATCAAATTCCAGAAACTCAACATGAAGAGAAATGACATGAACAATCCAAAACATTCAGATCTGATAGGCACAAAGAAAACACTCCTAGAATTACAAAAATATAATCACAAGGGTTATCAAACCCTACCTCAAACACCAAATAGATAAATTCGATGATGACCAGAAACAAAGACAAATCCAAACTCTCAAAAATCTGCACCAAATTAAAATCCTTCATCCAAAAATTCTCCAAACCTGTGGGTTGATAATAATTGCCAAACCTTCACAATAAAGGAAATTGAATTCCATATGCAAAGGTTGGAACTCAACTCCACTCATAGCCTTGTTTCCATCAATTCCTAAATTCCTCTAATTTCGGTTCTGAACTCAAGTCTATTTTTCTAATTACTCTTGTTAAACCACTTAACTCAAAATTGACTAATTCTTTTTATTTTATTTATTTCAATTTTGATTGTGCAACTTAATGCATTTGAATTAAATTAAATAATAACATTTAGTCTACTTTAGTTTTCCACATTTTATTTAATTTCTCAATTAATAAATACCTTTTTATTCGAAAAGTTAAATTTACAAATAACTAAATCTAAAGTGAATGTATTTAATTATTTTTTATTAATTAAATATCTTTATTTTTACAATAAGCCATTTAATTAAGTCATTAAATTTAATAAATGCATTTAATTAATTTCTATTAATTAAATACTCTCATATTTAAATAGCTAGAAATAGCAAAATCTAATTTATTTAAAATTACATAATTAATCTAAATAAATTATCTAATTATAACAATCACACCAATAACCAAAAACCAACTAAACTTAAAGAACCATAACCATGCTCAAGGAAGGGACTATAAACTCACGTCACCTGGACGAGTTTGGAATGGGTAAAATATCAGAATTTTGTCCACTATTTTAGAACAATAGATTGGCTTAGGTTGGGATTTGGATTTGAATATTATCTCCCCTTTTTTACCATTGAGACTTGTGATAGGGCACACTCATCTTGGCAATTTAGGGAAGTCGATGTTCGGTACCTGTAAACCTACATACAAGACCAACATGCAATGGTGGGGATTGAGACATCGTGTGGACCCCGCAAGAAGGTAACTACGACTCCGTCCCTCAACCATATCAAACATATCATACAGAAAAGTAAAAGCATACATGATAACCATACACATGCAAGTATGAGATAAGCATAATCATAATCATAAGCATCATTTAAAACATGTAAACCATCATCATTAAATAAGTAACATCATCTAATTGCATCAATATAACAACCATAATTATTCATTTATTAAAATCATCATGTAGCGTCATACATCCAAAATCACATAATAACTGAAATATCAACGCACACATAAAAGTGGCCTAAAAGAGTTTGGCAATATAAAATTGAAAAGAAAACTATGGGTGGGCACTACAAGATAGGAATTGGATAACACTAAGGGATGATCAAGCCACCAAACATAGGATCCTATCAATCCATACAAATAACCTCCAAATATACACAAAGAAAAGAATGTTAACACTAAAACAAAAAGTTTCAAGTCAACTAGCTGAAGAGATCTCAATAGTTAAAATGACTCAATCAATAATATCATTCTCGACACATTATTGCAAGAGCATGAGTTGACTTATAGAAAGAAAAATTACGTACACAAATTGAAGGTAGAAGAGACCATGGTCCAATGCTAGCAAAGTGTGTTATGCTATGGGTTCATGTTAGAGCTCGAGGAACATGGATTTTATGGGCTAGCAAGTTGTGTTATGCTAGGTGATCCATAAAAGGGCAAGGAGAGTCAAATGGTCTAGCAATTTGTGTTATGCTAGTAAACCCATCGCAAGATATGGTGCAAGGATAGTCAAATGGCCTAGCCAATTGTATTATGCTAGTCAACCCATCCTAAAAATTGCTACAAGAACAGTCAAATGGTCTAGCAAGTTGTTTTATGCAAGTCAAAACTCATCTTTAAAAAATTGAATAAGGATAACGAAAGCAAAAAAAATTGTAATAAAATCCTACAACACTTTAAGAAGGGTAACCAAACAAAGCATCATGTTCATAAGGAAATCCTACAACATTTGAAACAAGGAGGTAGAAACATGGTATCTGTTTATCACATCTAATTGTGAAGGATAGATGATGAAAAATGTTTTTAATGAGGTTCTGTAGGAAATAAAAACTACTAATAGAGAATTTGGTAAGAGAGAGGATTGAATCTATATTTAAACACAACAAATTCCATGAAAATCAAACTTCTCTAACTCAAGTTATGAAAGAATTAATGAAACATGGAAAATTGGAGGATAATGAAACACAAAATGCCTTTGTCCAAAATAGGCGATGAAAAATTCTTTCAACAAGGTTCTATATGAAACCAAAACTACTCAAAGAGAATTTGGTAAGAGAGAGGATTGAATGACTATTCCAACACAACAAACACCATGAAAATTGGAGTTCTCTAGCTCAAGTTATGAAATAATTAGTGAAACATAGTAAACTGGAGGACAGTTGCACCCAAAATGCCCTTGTTTAGGACAATGGTGCCCAAAACATTCTTGTCTAGGAAAATGGAACCCCAAGCACCATTATTCTTCAAAAACAAGGTGAACAAAGTGTGAATTAAGTGCACTTGGTCCCACGAGAAAGGTTAAAGTCACCATGCAAACATATGGCATAAGATTTACAATATAATGACTAGATATAGGCTTGGATGAATGCTAGGAGAAAATACACCAAGGAAATGACACAAAAAGTGGTGCAAATTGTATAGGGTTACAATTTATGATCCTACATTTAGCCCCCAATGTAGTGAGAGTATGAGTCAATACACATACTTGTGGTAAAGTAGAAGAAGGTGAGAGAGAAGGATACACCTTTATCACCAAGGAAATTTCCTTTAAGGAGCAATATACATATAATCTAGGCCAAAAAGGAATATCTCTTTTGAGGCAAGAAATAGACATTTATAACAAAGATATCTAACAAAAGTGTAAAGGGATCCTTTTGAGCGATGCAAAATAAAAGGAGGAAGGTATATTTGCTTAAAGACATCTACCCACAAAAGGATATCTTGAGCATAGATAACATTATTTTCCAAAAGAGGGGAAGGAGATAAAGAATGCACACCATGCCCATTACTAGTTAAGGAGACTCTTGGTTAAGGATTTTTCACTTTGCGTCGAAGTGAGAGATCATTTATAATGGACACACACTTTCAAGAAAGGAAGAGGTTGTATTCAAGGATGTATACCTCTTGAAAAAGAGAGAATACTCATAAAGAACAAATAATTATATGAAAGAAAGGACATCATGTTATAAAGGGTACTACTCGAGAAAGGGAAAGTGGATCATTAGGAAGGATAGAAGATTGAAGCACCATTCTTTCCCCTAGACATGGAGACAAGGATAAGAAATACTATTGTGTTTCTCAAAAAGTTTGATTGCACCTAAACTTGTACCACCATGTATGAGAATTATCCCTAAAAGACAAGCTACCAATGTCACATAGTGAGGAGCATCATAATAGGAACTTAGATGTTATTGATCATGGAAAAGATGTCACTCATTGTCACCTATTAGTCGAATGATGCAATAATAAATGGATTGTTGAATTTTAATATGAAATTCCTAGCATTCATTGGTGGAGTATCCATGGAGTTGATGATACATAGAAAAAGGAATATTCTCAAGATCTTGTATACAATTCTTTCTTCATTTGGGTAGGATAATCTACTTGGCATGAAGACTATCAGAAAAAATATTATCCTATTGTAATAAAATGTTGGAAATCTAAGGGATAAATTTACTACACAATGGGAGAGGGGATGTTGACAAAGGAGGAGGTTGGAAACTTAAACCTTCTTTAGAAAAGTATGATGTAAATTTCTCATGTTCCTTCATACTTTGTTGCATACATCCTAAACTATGTTCATTGTATCCATGTTTAGAAAGTATTTTGAAACCAAATCCATAATGCTTTTCTAAATCTAAAGTAGGAGTTTGAGTGAGTTTTGAAATGTCAAGAGGCAAGAGTTGAACAAGTAAAATACTAGGCCCCTTTGAGGCTTTAATTTTAAATTCAAGAACTTTTTATTCTCCCATGAAATATGGTGTGAAGTCCAATTTTGTCTTTGAGAGAACTTCTTCATGAAGAGTAGGAGATGGTGGACCAAATTGTATTGATGAAGGAATATAAGAATATAAAGGATACTTTGGACCATATCTTAGTTTTCAAATGATTGTTTGAGTATCTATCACCCTCTAAAGTATACATGCAATTGTCATATAGTAACTTTAGTTTACAATGAAGAGTAGAAGAGAGTTCTTTCATAGAATGAATCCAAGGTCTTCCTTAAATAAGATTATAAGTAAGAGTATCAGGTATAACATGGATAGGTGTAGGTAAAATGGTGGGCCTACCTTGATAGGTGAGGTGCTTGTATGTAAGGATTGTCTAGTAATGTTGTTAAAGCCACATATAGAGAGGGAACTAGGTTGAACAAGCTTGAAACCTACCTCAATTTTATGCAAAAAGTATATGTCATACACATTTAGGCTTGATAAATTTTCAACTAAACTTTATCTTATTGCATTACCATTGGTAAGAACCACAATAATAATAGGTTCATATTGATTTTTAATCTCTAGATGGAGGGTAACTCATGTTTGGAAAAAATAATATTGGATTTGGTTACATGCATAGACTCCAATAATGATTCCACATGATTAGGTCTCATAGATGGAGGAAAAAAAGTCTTTCATAAATCCTCTTGAAGCATACCATGATATGTAGGTGAAGTTTGAATCAAATCCCAAATCGATATCTTAGGAGTAGCTTGAATCTTTTCAATAAGATCGTACTCATTACCAACTTGTTGTGAAGGATGAGGGGGTGGATAAATAAAATTATGATAAGGGGGAAGAACATTTGAATCTTTCTTATTGTTTTGAGTGTTATATGTGTGAGCTATTTCATGATAATAGGGTTGTGTAGCACATTTTACCACAATCACTAGTTTGTTCTTAGGTTAAGGGACATCTTGATGAAGGTAGATGATAATTTTACTTCTCATGACCTACAACATGAACAACATTGACTTAAGTAGGTTCTTTAATCACCAAGGTTTTATATCTAGAAGGGAGAGCATCAAGGAAAGTGCTAATGATATCACCCTTTTTTTTCCAATATATCCTCATGAGTAGGACAAACTTTAGGAGAGGGATTAACAATATCCATCAATGCTTCATCTATAGAAGAGATGTAATTTAGGTGAAATCAAGATAAAGTGACATTAATAAAGGCATTTATAATATCATCCTCTTGTTCCAAAATTTCCTTAAAAGGGAAATGCATTTTAGGAGAAGGATCACTCAAGGCCTCATCCTTAGAAGCAAGATTTTGAAAGAAGTCTTGGTAATCTTTGCTTGCACCAAAATGTCCTCATGGGTGGGACCAATTTTTTAAGGGGATAAATTGTAGCTATGGATGAAAGTAAGAGATAAATTACCATCACATGAATAAAAGGGAATATCTTGAAGATCTTGGATAAAACTTGAAATTGAACTAGCAAAAGTAGATACCAACTTCATTCATAAAATACGCAAAAATCAAACAACATAACCATAAATGAAATTTTTTAGAAATAATTTCAAATATGAATCAATTAAAAGCATGTTAATCAAATCTGAAAATTAGAAGTTTGCAAAAATGTAAGTAGCATCAAGTTCACCAAAATTTAGTTGGAAAATGGATTCTCTAGATTATGCATGTAAATTAGGAACTAGACCTATTTACCTTGATTACATTAAGGAGAGTGGATCCACTTAATTCAACCTCAAATATAATTGAAAAGGATTGGGCACAAGGTGAATCCAATCACTTCTTGTTTGAGTTGAAATGGACTATACAAGAGATGTGAATTTGATGTTAGATCTAGGGCCAAAGATGATAAATTGAGGATTTTAACATACAAAACAAACCAACAAGCTGATATGAAAATTAGATTTATAGATCTAGAATGAATAGACAAAAAGGAACTTGTGTAAAAAATATAGGCTGAAATTAGGAGGCCAATTTCACTGGGGGTGTCATTGACCTAGGAAAGCAAGATGTAGATAAAGCTGTTGTTTTTGGAATTAGTATGTTCTCAAAACCTTCTCCAAAAAAAATATCAGAAATGTCTAGGACTAAGTCGCTCAAAGAGACATCAACCCTACTTTTTTCATATTCATGAAAGCCCAATATGTAGGTCTCTATTTACTCTATCTAATTCCAAATCTATGCATCCTGATCTTATCACCCACACATAAAGAATGAAAAATGTCAGGTTGATGGGGATTTGCCTAGGAAAACCATGGTTTTAGAATTAACCATGAAATTGAATTAAATTATGACTAAATTGAAAGTGTGTTGTAATGAATTAGAAGCTATATCTGAAATTGAAATGTTTGAATGGAAGTGCTTAATTAAAATGATTATAACTCTTATTGATGATTTAATGTTCTTAGGATAATTCCTATATGTGTTGATGCAATAAAATTATACACCATCAAAAAATGAATAATCAAATCATAATTGATCCATAATCAAAGATGTCTTGATGTATCTTTCTGCTCCATGAATCAAATATACTCTTGACTTGGAATGAAGCATAAGAACATGATATGTTGTCATGATGATTAAATGGATTAGGAGAGATTCCTTATATAGGGATTTTAGAGTAAAATCACCTTTTTACCAACATATAATTACCATGTTTTTGTATTGGGGATATGGAAAGGGAAAGATAAACATAATATCCTCCCAAAATTTTGGCCAAAAAATAGAGGTCTACATCGCTTCGAGTAACATAACCTAACTAAATTGGCCCATATTTTTAGGGATGCAAGATAATAGGGTTTACATGCCCGAAATGCATTTCTATAGAAATATATGATGTATAGATGTGGGAAATGTGCCTTGAGATTATAAATGGGGTAGGGTTTTGTTGAGCATCATTTTTACATGAAGACAACGACTAGGAATTTACACAAGAAAATTCCCCTCTTGGAAGATTGACGGAATCAATCTCAAGGTTCCTTTTGGCTGGGTCTCAACCGCTTGGGTAACTCAACAGAAGACAAATGTGAATCTGTTAACAAGGAGGCCTTTGCTGGTTCTTCTCTCAAGGAAAACTGTAAAACAAACTTTAGGAAACCACAATATCTCTTTTTGGATTTTTAGATTTAAGAATAAAAAGCAATGTAATCTAATTAATCTACTAAAATGATTTGCAAAGAGGGTAAGAAGTAGTAGGGTAACAAGAAATTAAAAATAATTACTGAAAGGAAATCTAATGGACATAAACCAATACCACACCACTTTGCGAATTAAATAACCGAGAAGATGAGGAAACCCACAAAACAAAGATGAGAACATGTCACAATCTTTAGCTATGTAGATGCAATCATCAGCGGAACGAAACAAACACATGTGTATGATAAGCCAAAACTCATCAAATCATGAAGCCACCCCAGATGTGTGCACACGTGAGACAAGTTAATCTTTAAGCACCAAAGAATAATCCTCTCAAAGATTCATCACAACAAAGCAGTACAATACCAGCAAACATTGAACTAAGAAATCATAGACTTAAAATCATCAAACAATCAATTGGCTCTTTGAAACAAAGAATGAGCAAATCACACATTCAAATTTTTTGCATAGATAGTAGAAGCATCACACCATGAATGAAGCACCAATTGTATGCATTGTATTAATGATCAAATCGACCCTCATTACATCATTTTATTACAATTTATAGAGCCATGCTCTTATTTTCGCAGCTAGGATTTTGCTGCAACTAAAACTTGAAAGAAAATCTAAACTAAAGATTGCATTAATGAAACTACTTCTAAAACTTAGCTAAACTACCCTAGCATGGAATTAAACCTCGTGCATTACAAAACTTTGAATAAATCATGCATTAAATAACTCAAAAATGGAGTTGGAACTTGTGCACGCTCTTGATAATCTTCATGTTTCCGCCCTTGATCTTTGGCTATAGCTTCTCCATGTGGACCCAACTGGAAGAGATCCCAAAATCATGCAGAAATGACCCCCAAAAAGAAGCCTAGTTGACTGGAAAATCAACTCTGAGATAACTGGAGTTAACCTTCGGACGTGAGAAAAATCTGCCAAATCCCGATAGTTGGTCTGAAAAAACCTAGTTCCAAAAATGACTAAGTGCTAAGTTCTCCATCTCCAAAATTTCTGACTTCGGACTTTCAGAGGCTGAAAGTTCTCTAGGGCCGAAATGCTGAAAATCAGGCTTTGTAAAAATGGCTAAGTGTCAAAACTGTATATTTCTATACAAAATTCTAACTGAACTTGGACCGGATGCTCACTGACTGGGGAGCACTTTTGGATGTGCTTTCCTGAACCTATCTACAATCTCCAAAACCTCTTCAAAATTGGGCATCTTGACCCCTTGAAGAATTTCTTGTTGCCTATCTCGGAAGGCGATTAATTCTCTTGCAAAAGTCTGTATTTCTTCTTCCCAAGATAGCATTTTCTGAATCTCCTCCTTCTAATAGAACATTTGTTGGAGATCCTCTTTGGTCTTCACTCCCTGGAATATATCTAGGTACTAGTTGATGATGACATTTACTGAATACATGGTTTTTTCATCCTCTTCATCATATAGATCTAGGTCCAAGCCTTCAAAGAACTTATGCAACTCTTTCACAAAAAGTACACCATTGTCACTTCGCTTATCCACTCTTTTGAGGACCTTTTCAAAGATGGTCACTGCTGTTGTGATTTCCTGAATCCATTGCTCAAAATTGTCCAATTTCAAGCCTTCATACACTTTTACCAAAACCTGGAAGTGCTGCTTCCTTATTATTGTTAACTCATCAAGCACCCTTTGCTAGTTTAGGATTGTCTCCTCCAAACCGTTTTCTTCGCTCATGATCTCTACTAGGGAGGTTATTCCTGAAAGAATGCTTCTAAGAGGCCTCATAATCTTCTTCAGGGATAGCTTAGAAAATTGCTCAAAAATCCTCCTTCCAATCAGCACATGCTTGTACAAAAGAATGTGGAACATTTGTATTGATTTCTCCCCTCTTCTCCAAAATTGCCTATAATGAGGCCTCGGGGTTATCAGGGTCAATATGACCCGCTGTCTTCAAAATGAACCTCTTCATGGATTTGTTTTATTCTATTAAAGCCTTTATTCTTTCCTCATCCTTGTCCATGAATCCAAGGGCATGTTTTAATCTGAGGGTAGCCAAGGTCTTTCTCCCTTCTCTGGTTGGCTCTCCCAAGTCTGCCTCCAACACGTAGTTGTCAGGAGTGATTTCAGCTGTACTGACATCCATTGTGGGAACAACCACTTGTGCCTTCCATCTACCCACTTTATCTTGTGTCACATAAGATAAAGTCCTTGCTCGGGTGATGGATGCCATTTGATGAATTGCTTGCCTAGTGTAGCCATGTCACTCTAATCATTAGTATTGACCTTGATTCTTGGCTGTATCTCTTTTGTGAACCAGGTGGGCTTTGAAAAGGAAGTTAATGGCTCATATGGAGCTGCCAAAGTGGAGGAATTTGTTGGATGCTCTATCTCCATTTCTCCCTGACTTTCCTCTCCTTTTTTTATTTATTGTTCCTCCATTGTATTCAACTCACCCTCCTCCTGTGTTTGTTCTTCTTCATTAGCTATTTGCTGCTCATCTGCTATTTGTTCTTCTTCATCCACTTGTTTCTCCTCATCTACTTGTGGCTCTTCCTCAACCTATGATTATCCTTCATTAGTTTTCTATTCCGATCCCGTGTGCTCTTCTTCCACTTACTCCTCACCAATTGTCTTTGCTTCTTTCTCTAGCTCTTGAGAGCTTGGTGGCATTGTTTCAGTCTGGACCTTTGGAGGAGTGGGAGCAACAAAGGGAGTGGGTGAAGGCATTTCAGGCAGAGGCGGAGTTGGCATGGGAACATGAGATGGTGTAGGTTGCTGAGGCAGTGGAGTGGTTTTGTACTGGAGGGGGAAGTGGAGTGGTATACTAGTACATTTGGGACCTTTTTTCAATGACAGGTCATCGGAATTGGGATAGTTTACCATCGATATTATGACACCACCTGACGTCATAGTTTTACAGTAAAAAAAAATGATGGCTATGATTGGCATCATAATTATGATGACTATAGCCCTCGCAAAAAGGGGGTTTCAACATAGCGAATACACCGTCATTTCTATTTGTAGCTGTCCCAATTTTGACAGCTAGATGTCAGACGGAGTTAGTTTACTGACAAAAATGTTGTACATGTGACGGTTAACCATCCTAATGTTCTGAAAAATAACCATCATTGGTAGATTGTCTACTAATAGAAATGCTATGCATGGGATGGTTTTACATTGAACGTTTCTGACAGATTGTCATTGCTTTCCTGGAGATGTCGTAATTGCGATGAAATTCACAATTTAAAAAAAAAAAAATATATATTTGTCGATCGAGTTTGTATCGATTCAGAATGGTGTTCTTGCAGATCTGGTTCCAGTTGGTTGCATTACTTTTGGATCTTGATCAACTTGCAAGGTGGTTTGGTGAGTCAAGGTCTTTTATTCGTGTTCATGATTTGGTTATGTCATTCGGAGATGACTTTACAGTAGATTCAGTAGATGATAAGAAGCTAGTGCGATGATCAAAGATGTATTCTTCCTGATGTGTTCATGGGATATATGCATACTTGATTGCATTCAGACCTGATTCAAGTGACTTCTTGATTTCTTTGGTTCGAATTGAATGTGCTTTGTTCCTACGGAGTGTAGCAGTGACTTGACTTGCAGAACTTGCACAATGGAAATTTGTAGATCACTATGGTATCTGTGATGACTTCGGAGAAGTCTTCTTCTTGGTGAACTAAGCTAAGAGACTTGGATTATAGAAAGAGGATCATTTGATGGGACTCATGAGACATTGGATGCCTCTTCATAGTGGGTTCGTGATGTGGTTTGTGGTGTTTCTTTGCGACTGGGTTCTTGGCAGAAATCTATTGATTTGGTAGCCATTGAGATGGATCGATATGACTTGATCTTGGGTCAAGACTTCTTGAGGTGAGCTGAAGTGATCATTTCTCCTTGAAGTGATTGATGTTTCTGACAAATAGCCATCACTTTTAGTTTTGTCATCAGTGATTCTTTAGTTTTCGTCATGTTTGTGATGACACACTATTTTTTAAAAAGAAATATAAATTTGTCATACGTTGATTGAGATCTTAAATTATTGAGCTTCTTTTTGTTTTGATAATAGTTTAACATTCTCTACTTAATAGGGCCAACCACGTGAAGGTGGAAGCTTAGCTGGCCCCTCCTAGGATCCTCTTATGACCCTTTACGACACTTTAAGACCTCTAAGATGTATTCTTAGGGATTGTAAAGGGTTGCAAAGGGTCATAAGGGGTCCTAGGACACAACAATTGAGAAACATAAATGTAGGCATCATGGTCACAATTGTTTGGAGACACAACATAATTGAATGCTATACCCAGATGATGCAACAAAATCGTTACTCCTGCAATTCTAAGTGGACACTGCATGATCCAAAAACCAAAGATAAGGAATCTATATATGGTTTTTGGATCCCCCAGTGTCAACTTAGAATTGTAGGAGTAGTGGTTGTGTTGCATCCTCTGTGTATAGCATTCAATTTTGTTGTGTCTCCAAATAATTGTGACCATGATGCCTACATTTATGTTTCTCAGCTATTGTGATACCTACATTTATGTTTTGTAGCTTTCATGTTTATTTGCATGTTCTTTATGTGTTTGGCTTCTCTCCCTCACATCAAAAATAAGATTCTCCCCCTCTGAATCGAGAATGCGCCTGCAACACAAGAAGAATATGCACAGGTAGTAGATGGAGTTGAGAAAACACAACAGGTTTACATTTTTTTAATAGGTCAAAATTACAATGTTCGCGATGGTCTATAACTTAAAATACACAATTAAAGACCTCTATCAAAAATACAACCCTGTTGTATTTTTAAGCTCCACCTGATATCCTATATATATGAATTGAGATTGCATATTGAACTAGGTGTCTCCTTCTGCATTGCCTGAAACCAAGAGATTGTCACAGTTAACATCTAAAATCATTATTGAACTTTTGTTATTATTAAAATCTTTGTCAAAAAGTTTCTTCATGGATGGCCTCCTCTTTCTTCCCCACTACAACTATAACCACTATTCATTCTCCTGTGGTCATTACTATCTTCTCTATTAATCAGACCTCCACTGTAATTCCTCTGATGAAAATTTCCAAATTCACTGTTTGGTATTCCTTCATCTCCCCTCAACTCCATCACTTATGGTTACAAATCAATTCCAAGAATCAGAATGGTACGTCTCATCATCACAACTAATCCACCTTAAACAATTGATTAACTATTCTAGACAAGATGATGATTTAAGATTTTTTGTGAAGCTTCTAACTTGGTAGTTGCAATCAACATTTGTATTACAAGTTTTGTTGTTGTTCAAGTAGTGTGTTTTAGAAAAGAACCCATTGAACATTCTAATACTAATTTCTCCCAAAATATAAAATCCACTAAAATTTAGCGAAAACCCCTCCAACATTACAATAGTGTATAAAAGGAAACTCAGTGTTTCTAGTAGTGATAAATAGATTTTTTGAGAAGAGTAGATGAAACAATAATAGAAACAATACGCTTGGAGGGAGAAAATCCTATAGACTTATGACATACCTTTGTATTCAGCCCATTAACATTTCAAATGCAAGAATGAAAGAAAACATGGAACTAAGCTCAAACATGTGTAAATAAACATCAGTCATTATCAAATAAACATTGAGAAATAAACATCAGTCATTATCAAATAAGTTGCATAAATGAGAATCATTTTTTTTTTGGCTTTTTCTTTTTTCCTTCTTCCCTATATTGTTGTAGAGGCATATTCGTGTCCACATTGTCATTTCTTCTTGGTCATGCACATGATCTCATTGTACTTTGCAAAGGTAGGTCCTCTGCAATAACAAATAAAAGGCTTCATTAATTAAAAACATATCATCATAATTGGGGTTAATTTAAAAATATATTCATTATTATTACAAGCATTTCAATATATACTTTAAAAAACATAAACGTGACGCTCTTTACCTTGTCCAACCACATCATCTTGCCCGGCGGCTTGAACCTTAACACTCTCATCGGGAGCAACCTCTACATCCCCTGCAACTGCAATACAAAATGTTTTATTAATCCCAACACATTATAATTAAATTTTTATTACTACAACAAATTCAATTTAACATGTTTACTTGTATTAAATATTCATTAATCAAAATTTGAATAGAAAATGTATACCTTGAGTACTACAATTCACATTAGAATCGATGCCTCCATCGTGCTCGGTCGGTGTAGTATCAATATCGGTAGGCTGCATTCAAATGTAAATAATTAGTGCATTTATCGACAATATATACATATAAATACAAGAAAAATACTGAGAAATGTTAATCATTCAGTTTAATACATATAAATATATTCACTTTAAAGTTTTAAACAAATATATAATTAGTGTTTTCTTACTTAAAACAAATATATTCACTTTAAGTTGGAACTTAACATCAAATACAGTAATTGATAAAGTTTTCAACTTGAAATAAAAATCAATTGGCTTATTTACCTGATCAACAGATCCAACATAAGAACCTTGTGCACTCATTGCTCGGTATCATTTAGCCACGACTTTATAGCCTTTTTTGTAGCCTATTTTTTTGTCCTCTTTTGTAATCGGTTTTTTGAACTCCAAGGCCTGCATTTTTTATTGGTATCATGAATTTTTATTGTAGTGAATTTCATCAAAACTAAATTTATTGCAATTTAATTATAAATATTTGCATACGATTTTTCATTTACTAATACTTACAACTTGTGCAACAAGTTTTGAATATCCACCCAAGCCAAGCTTGTGTTGCCCGTGCTTTTGTTTTCTTGCTGTTGTTGCCTTTGTTGTGTCAGGTAACCTATGTGATGTTTGAAATATGTCAGATCACATAAGTACAAAGAGTAAATAGTACATAATTTCATTATTAACATTATCACGTACCTTCTTTCCTCGGGTGATACTAATCATCCACTATGTCTTGCACTTCTCTCAAGTGCATCCTTTTAAAGATCCTCCCACTCATTAATAGGAATATAGGGAGGCCGCTCGTAATAAGGGTTGTGTTCTATTTGGGTCTTGTAGTTGTCCCTAATATACTTCAAAATAGTGCCTGCTTTGTCAAGGAGTCTAAGTCTATGAAAGACTTTGGGTCCAAAAAGTGTTATCATAGAGCCAATGAGTTTATTCTTTAACCCTTTATCTTGTAATGACCACCTTTTAAGAAAAAAACTATTAGATTCATAAATGAAGTGAAGCTACCTTTTAATATACTTGAAGAAAGGGATGAAACAAAATCTAATCTTGCAATGAAATTAAAATATGATACCATGTGCGTATTGTCGGCCCGAAAATGCGCAAACATTCATTATTAAGTTTTTCATAAAATAGATTATTCCCTACAAGATAATTACGAGATTATTATAATTAGTTATTGCAAGAGACCACACAGGGGGTTAGTGCATTACATTATGAGTATTATATTGTATAGTAAAAGAAAGGATTAGTCTTTAAAGTACCTGGAAGCTGGGCTACTCTCAAGGGAAGTCCATCTTCATTGCTCACGAGCAATTGATCACACTATATTGTTCCCGTACATTTAACATGAGTACATCCAGGGATTGCATCATCACCTCCTACATAAAATGAATCCAATCTTACAAAATTCCCCCTAAGAAAGAATATATAGTTCAAGTGAAATAAACACGTGATAAATAAGAGAGAAAATGAGGAGTCTACTTACCAATAGTAGGTGTTGCCATTGCATCTGTGGTCATGCTACGTGTTGCCGACATTGCAGGCGAAACTACCTCTATGGATCTGATCCTCGTACTAGGCACCGTACTCAACATAGGTTCAATAGCAGGTGCTGAACAAAAATATTGTTAGAGCATTAAAAAATATGGATAACCATGGACAAGATGGAGGATAAAACATGCAATGTACCATCCAAAGTATTTACATATGAGGTAATGCCCTTTAATCTATTTAGCATCCCCTGTAAAGAGAACACATATATATTTTAGTTAATGACATAAATAAAATAGTATACTAAAAAAATCATTATTGAACTTTTGTTATAATTAAAAACTACATTAATACTTACTCTATAGTTCTAAACATGGCTAATCAACATATCCGTTGCCCTCTGTATTTCAGGAGTGTGAGGTTGAATATTTGCCATTTGATCTAACTCTTTTGATATTACACGAAGGACCCTTTCCAGTGCAACCACAGGATTAACCTCTGATAAAAAATCAACATCAAATGGATCCTGCTCATTCTGCGGCTCCTCATGGACTACTTGTTCCTTTCCCTTTTTCTGATCAGCACTCGTTTGTGAGAACAATATTATTAGCCCTTTATTTAAAAGCAATCCAAAATAGTAGAACAACAAAAAATATGCATTAAAATAACAAAAAATATGCATTAACAATTTTCTTGTATGTGCATTTGTACAACAACAATGAGTTTTACTTGTCAGGAAGAAGAAGTCCAATGAGAACTATCACCGCCTTGTGTATCGTGTGGCTCTTGATCCATACTATAGCTTTGTATTTCAAAAAAAATCATTTAGACATGTTAAAACACGTGTTCTTATTCTAAGTTATGTTGAATAATAGACAATTATCAAAATGTGTACCACCTTGTCCATGATAGTGATGGGGTTTTTTGTATCTATGCGATTCAAATTGTAATCGATAAGCAGCTCCTTGCCTCCACATATTGATTTGATCGCACATTCAAATACACAATTTCCCTTGCGCACCTCAAATATGCAATTGAGTTGCTTCTTAGTTGATGCAGGCTGTGTATTATTTATAAAACCTGCAATATTCCCTGATGCTTTGGGTCTTCCATCAACATATATAGCTACTTTTTTACTTTGTTCACTGAGTTTTTGTTGTATATAATTTTTTGCGAGTGCATACTGTATGTGATGGAATGGGGACCTCAAATCCAACTACACATGCAACATAGTCATTACTCACATGATCGAATTATGAGAGAGTATGAATTACTCAATCTAAAATTCGTGGTGATGCGATTTGTTGCCTCCTATGTAGACGGGGTGTTTAATTTCTCTCAGATTGGAGAGCCAACAACTGTAAGACCGATTCTACAATGGAGGATTTTCAAAAGCTATGATGATAAGCAAAAACTGAATTTAAGCTAGAATGAATGCAATTTAATCTAAGAGCTTTGAAAGAAATATGATACTAATCTAGATAACTTGAAAGGAAATATGAAGTGCAATTTAATCTTAAAGAAATTTGAAATAAGATGATATTAAGCTATGAACAATTAAGCAAATTAATTCTAAAATGAGGTGCAATATTAAGCTAAAATGAGAAAATTATATTAATGCAATAAAAAGCTTTGAATTGATAAAATTGAGACACAAAAATACTATAGTTTAGTTACTCTCAACAATTGCCTCTCTTGAATGAAGAAATGAGGTTCATTAAATAGAAAAGCTCGAGAAGAGAATGAAGGGGTTCTTGATTTGAAACTCTTGACCCTTCATTTCCATTTGAGACAAAAAAACATTGAATTACTTAATTAAAAGAATGGAATTTGCCACATAGGGGACTTTTCGAATATCTTGAATTATTAATTCAAAAATGAGTGTCCATTCAAATAACAAGTAATTATTAATTTCTTTTTTTATGGGTAATTAGCTAAAGGGGGTAGATTTTAATTTAATTCCAAGTACTTAAGACTTTAAGATTAAATTAATTTATCATAAGGGTAATTTAGCTAATAAAAGTCGAAGACTTTAGGAATTAATTTTAATATTTGATTAATGCAATTAGGGTTTTTGCAATTGACATCAAGTCGAATTAAGTCAAGTAGGAGAGAGAAAATTGCCTAGGAAACTAGGACTTTGGAGATGTAAAATTGACGAAAATGCACCAAAATTGCCTAGGAAACTAGGACTTTGGAGATGTAAAATTGATGAAAATGCACCAAAATTGATTGAATTTATTAGGTGCCAATTTTAGGGTATTACACATACCTACACATAATTTTTTTATATTTAACAATCTCTATCCAACTAATGTAATCATAACAAGGTTCGACATACTCCATCAATTTGACAACTTTGTTGTAAGAGACCTTTATGCCATCCATGGAAAATAGGCCCAAACCATGCAATGAAGATGGTGCTATGCGATATATCCTCTCTTTAACACAAAGATCAGTGGTTATTGAAGGAAGTTCATCGGGGACCCATTGTTTCTGTAGATGTTTGTACCTAAACGGTAGCTCGAGTCGCCTTTTCTCTCATCATCATAAGAACACGACCCCCCTTGAGAAAGAAAAAATTTCATGCATTTATTGAATTTCTTTCTGATATTTTGACCTCAAGTTGATCTTATTGAATTACACGTACTAAATATCTCACTTTCTTCTTCCATTCCTAGATTTTCCTCGCTCGAGTAAGATAATTTTGACAAATACCTATTCATTGGTACCTGCACTTCATGTAGTGAGAAAGACATATGGCAATGAGAGAGATATTTTACAAATGGTAAAATACATTCATCTCTATGGGGTTTAGTGACTTGTACCTGACAATCCATGAGACTGTGTGGGATACCTGACATAAGATAATAGTTATATAATTAGACAAGCATAGTTCACTCCATAGTTTTCATTATATCTTGTGAAGGACATTATACATTGTTAAAATTATCTATTTATCCAACAATATTTTGAATATCTCATCATTGCATATAACTAAACATCTCAACATTGCATGAGACACCACTATTGTGGCATTTCATCAAACAGTTCTCGTGCCTTGCCAGTGTTTTTATTACATCTTGTGAAAGACTTTATACATTGTTAAAATTATCTATTTATACTTTTAGAATTAGCTCACTCCATTGTAGGGAACAAAGAGAATCCCCTGTGATTTAACATCATTGAGATGCCTCCTTTCATTAGCTTCATGTCACCTTCTCATAGCTTCTCATAGCTTCCTATATGTTTCATCCTTCATTTATACACTTACTTCGACTGAACTTTTAATTTTTTGACAGATTTCGCCAAAGGCTTTGTAGGAAACCAAATGCATTATAAATCATGAATTTGCTATAAAATTAATGTATTGCTCTAGATTTCATATGGACATTTTGTCAAATGGTTGGCATGTATGTTTATTCAAATGGATTTATATCATTTGGAATAGATATATGATCGGTTGATATCAAATTCTATGTCAAGATTTACAACATTAAATTGATCATAGTTAGAAGACTCAGACACAAGAATAATATGAGTATAGCCAATTTTCAGAAGAATATGAATGAATGCAAACATACATAAGTGGATGAACATAAATAATGAAGGTACCTGATATTGCCTGAAGTAATGAAGTGTTGACCTTGGGTTCAATCTAGTATGCTCATGTATGATCCAGAAAATGCAATGAAAGAAAGGATGGAATTAGATCCAAAGGATCTAAGCAATGCTTGAAACCATATTATTGATCCTTATCTACAATTATGCATGTACATAGTTAAGCCATACACTTCTAAAAGGAACTATGCTACAAAACATGTGCACTCAGGAAAATGCACTCAGGAACATGTGCAGTGTACAGGCGCTGGAATCCAAATGAAGCCCTACATTTATGTCTTTATGAACACCTGGTGAATCACTATTGTGGCTGCATTTATGTCTCTATGAACACCTAGTAAATCACTATTGTGACTGCATCATCCAAATAGTGCAACAACAACACCAGATGTTGTTCCATCTGGTGTTGCTATGGCATCATTTCCAAATGATGCATCCACAATAGTAACCCACCATGCCCATCAACACAAGGAAGACATGATCAAGCATAAGCAATGGAGGGGACATTATCAAGGTCAAATCAGAGGTCAAATTTCATTCCTTGAAATTTTATATTTGTACAGTTATAAAATTTCATTCCTTGAAATTTTATAGCATAGTTCCTTAGCATTTGATTTTCATATTGTAGCCATGACTTGAGGTAGGCATTCAAGCTTTTTCATCTTATTAACTCAATTTCATTTTGATGGCATTTGTTGATTTAATTGCAAAACCAGTTTGGTTATAAATAAAAAGAAAAAGAAAAAGAAAGTGTCATTTGTAATTTTTGTGAATTCTAAGAGCTGCCGTGAAGATGACACTGCACTTTTGCATGGCATGAAGAGGGCATTTGAGTTTGGTGTGCACGAAGAGGCCGACACCGTGTGGGAAGAGGGCACTAGCACTTGAGGTAGGCATTCGAGATTTGTCTTCTCATTAACTCAATTTCATTTTGATGGCATTTGTTGATTTAATGAAACAATATGAATGTTAATAGTGACATTGTTTACATCTTAGCATTTGGAATGCTCGATGACCCGCGAGCTTTGAGAGCTAGGGCATTGTTGCTATTACCTTCAAGGCATTCTGTGAAGTGTTTGATCTCTCTTTATTTTTTTTGCTGCTGATATTCACTATGTGGTACTCCTTGTTTATGATCATTTCATGATCAAATGTCTTGATGGCTCGTGGGCTGCAAGCTAGGGCATCATGCATTGTTTATGAGCTCACTGTTTGAGCACCTCATGTCCCTATTTGATTGGTCGGTGCTCTATTTTTTATATTAAGTTTACATCATATATTTAGTCTTAATAAATATCTTATAAAATAACATAAAACTAACCCAAAATACTTTGTCTTAATAAAATCTTAATAAAACAATATATTTAGTCTTAATAAAATCTTATAAAACAAAATATATTGTGTGAAGTGTTTGATCTCTCTTTATTTGTTTTGCTATTGATATTGACTAGCTATGTGGTACTCTCCGTTTATGATCATTTCATGAGGAAATGTCTTGAAGGCTTGCGGGCTGCAAGCTAGGGCATCATACATTGTTCATGAGCTCATTGTTTAATACTGGTATTGTTTACATCTTTTCATTTGGAATGCTTGATGACTTGCGAGCTTTGAGAGCTAGGACATCATTTCTATTACCTTCAAGGCATTGTGTGAAGTGTTTGATCTCTCTTTATTTATTTTGTTGTTGATATTCACTATGTGGTACTCCCCATTTATGATCATTTCATGAGGAAATGTCTTGATGGTTTGCGGGCTGCAAGCTAGGGCATCATGCATTATTTATGAGCTCACTGTTTGAGCACCAACCAATCAAATAGGGACATGAGGTGCTCAAATAGTGAGCTCATAAACAATGCATGATGCCCTAACTTGCAGCCCGTGAGCCATCAAGACATTTTCTCTTGAAATGCTCATAAACGGGGAGTACCACATAGTGAATATCAACAACAAAACAAATAAAGAGAGATCAAACACTTCACACAATATATGTTGTTCTATAAGATTTTATTAAGACTAAATATATTATTTTATTAAGATTTTATTAAGACAAAGTATTTTGGGTTAGTTTTATGTTATTTTATAAGATTTTATTAAGACTAAATATATGATGTAAACTCATAATTATACTTGATATATATATACTTCAAAGGAGGAATTATGAAATATAGTTGTAGGTAGTCATCTCTTCTATAATGATGGATGAGTGAAAGGTAATGATCAATGAGGTTGGTGCTATTAGATAATACATTAATACACTTACTGTTTTGAATTTGAGCTTGGGCATCATGCAATGTTATTGTTGTCATTGCATGCTTGCTGCTATTGTGCACCATATATTATTTTATACACTGTTTATTTCATTGAGACTGTGAGCTTGACATTTGTAATGTATTTTATATTATTGGATCAATGCTACCATGTTGTTGAGGCTATAGATGCATTGAATCACCACTGCCATTCTATTTTTATAGCAGCAATATAACAAATAGAGCACTGACCAATCAAATAAGGACATTAGTAAGACATTTAATGCATTATTACTTCATCATGATGATAAAAATTTCATTAGCTCAAAGCACATAGAATTTGGGTAGATGCATTGAATCACCACTTCCATTCTATTTTGATGAAGAGGAACTATGTTATAAAATTTCAAGGCATCAAATTTTATAACCGTACATATATTTTGAGTATAACTGTACAACAGAAGAGCACCCACATGGCTTGGTTTTTATTGGTCTATGAAAGGTTTTGGTTTTCCTTTCCCAATTGAGATGTCATCCTAAGATTCAAAAGGACCAAGGTAATAATAAGTCTTGAACATAAATGCATGATTGTGGATCCTCAAGTAGGAGTTGTGATGCAAAGGAAGAACACTTATATGAGTTTACCCATATAAGGACAATGGTTTCATTCATCTTTCTTTCAAGTGCTCTTGGGTACTTTCCTTGGCCTCTAGGCTTGGGCATCTTATAGGGATTGAACCAAAATTATGAAGGCAATAAGGACACATAGAACAATAGGTTTAGGGACTTAGACTTATGTTCAATCCTTAGTAATGGTTTGGGGAACTAATTACTAGATGAGTGACTACAATACCCTAGTTTGTGTTATTAGATGATCTTGTTTAATTTGTGTTCATTTCATGCAAAGATACATGTAAAGGAAAATAAATTTTTGCATCTAAAGATTACATGTATATATATGAAAAATAACTTGTATATACTATACAAGGAAAATAAATTTTAGAAGAAAATGCAAGAGTACATGCATACATAAGAGGATGAACATAAATAATAAGGGTGTCAGACATTGCCTAAAGTGATGAATTTTTGACCCGGGTATGAATCTAGTGTGCCCCTGTGTGATCCAGAACTTGCAAAGAAAAGAGAGATGGGGGTTAGATAAAAAAATATCTAAGAAATGAATGGCATCCTATTACTGATCCTCATCTACTGATCGAACATTCTAAATGCAAAGATGAAAACAATGCCAGCATTAACGTTCATATTTTTCCATTAAATCAACAAATGCCATCAAAATGAAATTGAGTTAATGAGAAGATAAAGCTCGAATGCCTACCTCAAGTCATGGCTACCATATAAAGATCAAATGCTAAGAAACTATGTTATAAAATTTCATGCCAAATTTCATCAAGAATGGTCCTATATGGTCATTAATAGCCAATTTTTAAAAGAATATGAATGAATATGCAAACATACATAAGTGGATGAACATAAATAATGAAGGTACCAAACATTGCCTGAAGTAATGAAGTGTTGACTCAGGGTTCAATCCAGTATGCTCTTGTATGATCCAAAAGTTGCAAGGAAGGAAAAGATGGGGTTAGATCCAAAGGACACTATTAGGGAACTATTTATCCTTGATTGTATTATTTTGGGGTCTGATCTATTGTAGTTGTTTATTTTTTCTTTGAATCATTGTTTACAATTACTTTTGATGCAATATTTGTGTGAAGAACAAGAACAAAATGGTGAATGAGTGTATTTGACAAAGATAAACATGACACATTTTGTTGGGCTGATTGAGTTGGCCTGATACCATTTACATGGCTTGGCTAGATATTAAACAGTGAGCTCATGAACAATGCCAACATTAAACAGTGAGGTCATGAACAATATATGATGCCATAGCTTGCAACCCATGATCCATCAAGATATTTCCTCATGAAATGATCATAAACGGGGAGTACCACATAGTGAATATCAACAACAAAAAAAATAGAGATCAAACACTTCACACAATGCCTTGAAGGTAATAGAAACGATGCCCTAGCTCTCAAAGCTCGCAAGTCATCAAGCATTCCAAATGAAAAGATGTAAACAATGCTAGTATTAAATAGTGAGCTCATGAACAATGTATGATGCCCTAGCTTGTAGCTCACAAGCCATCAAGACATTTCCTCATGAAATGATCATAAATAGGGAGTACCACATAGTGAATATCAATAGAAAAACAAATAAAGAGAGATCAAACACTTCACACAATGCCTTGAAGGTAATAGAAACGATGCCCTAGCTCTCAAAGCTCATGGGTCATCAAGCATTCCAAATGAAAAGATGTAAACAATGCCAGTATTAAATAGTGAGCTCATGAATAATGTATGATGCTCTAGCTTGCAGCCCACGAGCCATCAAGACATTTCCTCATGAAATGATCATAAAAAGGGAGTACCACATAGTGAATATCAACAAAAAAATAAATAAAGACAGATCAAACACTTTGCACAATGCCTTGAAGGTAATAGCAATGATGCCCTTGCTCTCAAAGCTCACGGGTCATCGAGCATTCCAAATGCTAAGATCTAAACAATGCCACTATTAACAATGCTAAGATGTAAACAATGCCACTGAAATTGAGTTAATGAGAAGACAAAGCTTGAATGCCTACCTCAAGTGCTAGTGCCCTCTTCCCACATGGTGCCGGCCTCTTTGCGCACACCAAAATCGAATGCCCTCTTCACACCACGTAAAAGTGCAGTGTCATCTTCGCGACAGCTCTTCGAATTCACAAAAATTACAAAGGACACTTTCTTTTTCTTTTTCTTCGTTTATAACTAAAGGGGTGTCACAATTACGATGTTATCATCTCTATTATGACACCATCGGGCACACTTGCAAAAAAAATACAAAAAACAAACACAAATTTTAGTTGCATCACAAATTGGTGTCAAAATTTGACCCCAAATGTTGTAGTGGTAGGTGGTGTTTGAGACAAAGAAGGGAGAGGAGTTGGATGCACAGGTAGAGGTGGAGGAGGATGTTAGAAAGTAAAGTCCACCAAGATAACTAAGAGGGGGGGGGGGGGGGGTGAATCAGTTATCAGATAATTATAAATTTTATCATCTTCAACAACATTAAACCATATAAGCAATATAATTACCAACCATAGAAAGATATTCATACACAATTACACAATGACACAAGATATGTTGACTAGGGAACCTCTTGATCAAAGAGTAAACCCTGGTGGGAATGATGCCCAAAAAAGATGCACTAATATGAATATTCCTTGTGAGAGGATGGAATTTGTTAGGAGTCTTATGAAATACATTCAGTACATATGAATCCCTATTAGGAGATTTTGAATCCCTATTAAAAGATTCTAACCCTGTTAAGAGTTATGGAAGATAAAAGGACCCACTGCCCAAATAGCTTTAGGGTAAGATCACTAAACACACTGTCCAAATAATCTTTGCATTACTCAATAAAATAATATGTTACCTCTTCTCTGACTGTGCCAAACCGCACTCACTATTACATCAGATCTCAATTTCAGATCTCTATACCTCGCATGTCTTCCTTCACAAATTCACTTTCATACTTAGCTCTTTTCTTCACTTCATGCATACAACATCACAAACAACCACTACTTCCATATCAAAAATACACACTACAACAAGGAAATACATTCCTTCCTTTATACCATACTCAAATAATTACAAATGAGTCGGCATACAATTACAATATAAAAGTTTCACACGCTACACCAAAATTACACAAAATTGTCAGCTTCCAAATACAATAAATCTTCACTCGTGCAACCTCGAAGTCTATGCTATCATCCATGTCACTATCAATGTGTCTTCAACTTCCCTTTAACATCACAAAACTAGATTCCATCCTGATTAGAAGATATCATTCGATTTCCACAAATCGCTACTCAGGAACACTGCTTGAATATTGCTTCCACCAAAATGCTTATAACTTCCATGAATAAATAAATTATTGTCTGCACTCTTAACCATAGACATATAACATATCAAAGTGTATATCCTCAACATCACATAGCTCCAACTACAATAACCCATGTGCGCTAATCCAAACTCTGTCTGCTTCTTTGCAAGTCTTCCGTAAATCACTGTGTTGACATCAATGACAATCATAGTCATGAATGCAACAACAACTGCTACAGAATGGCTGCCAAACATTTAGCATTCATTCGTAACAATCTCACCCATTGACATTGATGGAAAGATAGATGAAAAACATCCAATGTTCCAAAAATTAGTACTGCAACATTGCTTCTTCAAATCCTCTTCATCAATCAAATCTTGCTTCGTTATCCTAATCAGTTCTCTCCAACAGATGTTCTAGTTTGTTTTTCATGTATACTTCTCCCTCATTGACATCAATGATAGAAATTTCATCACTATGTCAACAACAACTCAATGTCAAAAGACACTTTTCAGAAAATACATTTACTAGAGTCCTCACGACTCAGCTCAAATACACATACTCCCCCATAGAGGAAGTACCAACATCCAGTCTAGAAAAAAAGATAGGGCTCATATACCATTGGACAGATGCAACCAACTACATCACTTTTCAAAAGTAGGCTGGGGCATAACCCCAAGCATACCTCTCATATACTCAAATGTATCCTTAGGCAAAGGCTTTGTGAATATATCCTGCTATCTGCTCCTTTGTACTTATGTACTCAAGTTTGACTTCTTTCTCAGCAACTTTCTCTCTTACAACATGATACTTAATCTCTATATGCTTTGTCTTAGAATGTAATACAGGATTCTTAGACATACTAACTGTGCTGGTGTTGTCATAATGTATGACAAAAGGCTCAACAAATTTTATTCCAATATCCTTCAACATTTGCTTCATCCAAATTATCTGGTTACAATTGTTTGATGCTGCTACATATTCTGCTTCTACTATGTTTTGTGAGATAAAATTCTTCTTCTTGCTTAGCCAAGAAACTAATCTTCCTCCAAGGAAAAATGCTCCACCATTGGTACTTTTCTTATCATCAACACTGCCTTCCCAATCAGCATCTGTATATGCACATAGGGTAAAATAATCATATTTTTCATACCATAGTCCATAGTCCATTGTGGCTCTTAAATATCTCAGTATCCTCTTTACTGCTGCATAATGTGATTCTCTAGGTTCAGCTTGAAATATTGCTACAATTCCAACTGAATGTGCTATATCAAGTCTTGTATGAGTCAAATACTGCAATCCTCCAATCATAGATCTGTATTTCTTTTGTTCTATTGCAGGAGTCTCATCTGTGCTAGATAGCTTATGTCCAGTCACCATGGGTGTTCCAACTAGTTTACAATTATCCATTCCAAATCTTTTCAACAAGTCATTCAGGTAATTTTTCTGACTTACAAAGATACCATCATTGTTTTGTGTTATCTGTAATCCCAAAAAGTATTTCATCTCACCAATCATACTCATTTCAAATTTAGTCTTCATTTCATCTGCAAATTTGTCACTAGCTTCATCTTGTCCTCCAAAGGTAATGTCATCAACAAAAATAACTATAACTAACAAACCATTTTCAATTTCTTTTATGTACAGATTGCTATCAGCTGTTCCTTTTGTAAATCCCAATTTTAACAAATACTTATCTAGTCTTGCATACCAAGTTCTAGGTGCTTGTTTAATTCCATATAAAGCTTTCTTCAATTTACATACCATGTCTCCTTCTTGAGTTAAAGGAAAACCTTCAGGCTGCTCAATGTAGACTTCTTCCAATTCTCCATTCAAAAATGCTGACTTCACATCCATCTGATAAACTTTGAATTTTTTGTAAGTTGCATATGCCAAAAACATTCTTACTACTTCAATTCTTGCAACAGGTGCAAAGGTTTCTTCATAGTCAATTCCTTCTTGCTGTGAGTAACCCTTACATACCAATCTTGCTTTGTTTCTTACTACTTCTCCTTGTTCATTCATCTTGTTTCTGAATACCCATTTAGTTCCAATAACATTCTTGTCTTTAGGTCTAGGGACCAATTCCCATGTCTTGTTCTTTTCAATCTGAAATAGTTCTTCTTTCATAGCATTAGTCCAACTTTCATCTTCACAAGCTTCATTACTAGTCTTAGGTTCAATTTGAGAAATCAAACATAACTATTCTTGTGCCTTATTTCGAGTTAGAACTCCTCTTTTGATGCTCCCAATAATTTGTCCAATAGGATGATTTCTTAACAAACTCTTGCTAGGTGTCACTATCTTAGATCTATCTTTAGATGTTGGTTCTTCAATGACTTCACTGTGGCTTTCATTCAAAAAATCACTATCAATTTCGTAAAATAATTCAGTAGATCTAGTGTTAGGTTTAGGATGAGCTTCTTCATCTAATTTATAATCAAGCATTCTTTCCTGAATTTTGAATTTTTCATCAACTTTAACATTTGTGCTTTCAACAATAGTCTTAGTTCTTTTATTGAAACATCTATAATCTTTGCTTTTCAAAGAATATCCAATAAATATACCTTCATCACTTCTAGGATCAAACTTTCCAATATCATCATCTCTCTTTATATAACATTTGCTTCCAAAAATTCTAAAATACTTAACTGAGGGTGCATGTCCAAACCATAATTCATAAGGTGTCTTGTCTGTGTCTACTCTGATTTGTACTCTATTCATTGTATACACTGTTGTGTTCATTGCTTCTCTCCAGAATATCTTCACCAAATCATTCTCAAATAACATAGCTCTTGCTGCTTCAGTTACTGATCTGTTTCTTCTTTCTACAATGCCATTTTGTTTAGGTGTTCTAGAGGCTGAATACTGTCTCTTAATGCCATTTTCTTTACAAAAGGTGTTAAATTCTCTAGAAGTAAATTCTCCACCTTTATTAGATCTCAAACATTTAATCTTCATTCCAGATTCATTCTCAACTTTATTGTTAACAATCTTAAACTTATCAAATGCTTCAAATTTTTCTTTAAGAAATGCAATCCACATCATTCTTGTAAAATCATCAACAAGAATCATAAAATACCTTTCTCCATAGAATCCTCTAGTCTTGGTAGGACCGCTCAAATCTGTATGAACAATCTCCAGCTTCTCTGTAGATGTAAACTTCTTATTGGGAAAAGAACTTCTCTTCTGTTTAGCCATTACACATTCTTTGCAAATCATGTTAGTAGGCTTCATAATTTTAGGCAAATCTCTTACTGCAAGTGTAGTACTTACTTTCACAATGTTATCAAAGTTTATATAACAAAACCTTCTATGCCATAACCAACTGTCATCAATCTTAGTAATCAAACATGTCATATCAGTAGGATTCAACTGAAATACATTACCTCTGGTTCTAGATCTAGTTCCAATCAAATTTCCATCTTTATCCTTTATCACACAAGTTTTCTTAGTAAACCAAACTTGATATCCCTTATCAACTAACTGTCCAACACTCAAAAGATTATGTTTCAATCCATCCACAAAATAAACATCATCAGTATTAGTCTTTCCATTGAGAGGAATAGATCCTATACCTTTAATCAAACAAGGTGCATTGTTTCCAACTCTAACAACTCCTCCATCATATTCATTAAACTTTATGAAATTTTTCATGTCTCCAATCATATGATGTGAACAACCATTGTCTATATAGTCCAATCAACTTTCTTTTCAACTTGAGAAACTAAGGCTGTTTCTTAACATCAGTTTCAGGATTCTCTTCTTTAATTGCTACAAATCCTATGTCATCATTATTCTCAGTATCACTTTCACTTAAAGTTCTTTCTATACTAGCTTCAAGATCTTCATCATTAGCATAATGACACTCCTTAGATCTTCTAGGTTTGAAATTGCTTCTATATTTTTTAACTCTCTTAGGATATTTAGATGCAAAATGACCATATTCTTGACAAGTCCAACATTTAAATATTTTCTTACCGTCTGGTTCTTTTTTCACAAGCAAGGCAATACCTTCTTCAATCTTCTTATCTTCTTCATTTCTAGATCTCCTACTACTAGCATAATCTCTGCTCACACTAATGCTTCTTGACAAAGTAGGGCAAACACTAAGAGCACTGAATGCTATCTCCATTCTAGATAAGTCTCCTGATAATCTCAGGTTCATTTCTGCTGCTTCCAATCTTCCAAGAAGAGTCTCTCTTGTAAAGTTTGTAGTACAAGGTATAACTTGTTCAATCATCTATGTTGTCTTCTTAAATACAGGAGTCAATGTCCTCAAAATTTTCCATATCACTTCATCCTCTATCTTTGTTCCTCCATAAGATTTTATACCTGTAATAATTTTTGACATTCTACCAATATAAATTTTAATAGATTCATCTTCCAACATTCTTATATCTTCAAATGCACATATCCAATTATGCAATCTAACTCTTTTTGCAATTCTCATCACCTTCAAAAGTAGAGTGTAAAGCATTCCAAATTTCATGATATTTTTTCAAATATTTTACCTGACTGTACTCATTCTTCAAAAGGGCTATGAAAAGTGCTTCTCTTGCAAGTATGTTACACATGAATAGATCTCTCACATCTGTAGTACATGTTTCAAGATTGTCTTCTTCAATGATAGTTGTATCATTTTTTGTAATCAACCAATAACCTAGTCCTAAACATAGTAGATGTGTCTTCATCTTTTCTTTCTAGCTATAAAAATTTACTCCATCAAACTTAGGGCTTTCTTTCCTGAAATTCACCATGGATCTCCTTAAGCTGTTAAACTTCTTTTCCAAAGACCTGTTGCTCTGATACCAATTGTTAGAAAGTAAAGTCCACCAAGATAACTGAGAAGGGGGGTGGGGGGGGTGAATTAGTTATCAGATAATTATAACTTTTATCATCTTCAACAACATTAAACCATATAAGCAATATAATTACCAACCATAGAAAGATATTCATACATAATTACACAATGACACAAGATATGTTGACTAGGGAACCTCTTGATCAAAGAGTAAACCCCGGTGGGAATGATGCCCAAAAAAGATGCACTAATATGAATATTCCTTGTGAGAGGATGGACTTTATTAGGAGTCTTATGCAATACATTCAGTATATATGAATCCCTGTTAGGAGATTTTGAATCCCCGTTAAAAGATTCTAACCCTGTTAAGAGTTATGGAAGACAGAAGGACCCACTGCCCAAATAGCTTCAGGGTAAGATCACTGAACTCATTGTCCAAATAATCTTTGCATTAATCAATAGAATAATATGTTACCTCTTCTCTGACTATGCCAAACTGCACTCACTATTACATTAGATCTCAATTTCATATCTCTGTACCTCGCATGTCTTCCTTCACAAATTCACTTTCATACTTAGCTCTTTTTTTCACTTCATGCATACAACATCACACACAACCACTACTTCCATATCAAAACTACACACTACAAAAAAGAAATACATTCCTTCCTTTATACCATACTCAAATAATTACAAATGAGTCGGCATACAATTACAATATAAAAGTTTCACACGCTACACCAAAATTACACAAAACTGTTAGCTTCTGAATACAATAAATCTTCACTTGTGTGACCTCAAAGTCTATGCTATCATCCACATCACTATCAATGTGTCTTCAACTTCCCTTTAACAACATAAAACTAGATTCCATCCTGATTAGGAGATATCATCTGATTTCCACAAATCGCTACTTAGGAACACTGCCTGAATACTGTTTCCACCAAAATGCTTATAAATTCCATGAATAAATGAATTAATGTCTACACTCTTAACCATAGACATATAACATATCAAAAAGTATATACTCAAAATTTCATAGCTCCAACTACAATAACTCATGTGCGCTAATCCAAACTCTATCTGCTTCTCTGCAAGTCTTTGGTAAATCACTGTGTTGACATCAATGACAATCATAGTCATGAATGCAACAACAATTGCTACATAATGGCTGCCAAAAATTTAGCATTCATTCCTAATAGTGGAATGGATGAAACCAAAGGGAATTATGTAGTCGTATCTTCCTTAGAAGTGACACCAATAGAAGGATCCTTTTTTGTCTCCGTGGATTCCTTTTGCAACTCAGTCGTCTCTTCTGTATTTGGCTCTTGCAACCCTTGCAGAGATTCCTCCCTCTTCTTGCCATGGGGACTGGTGAATTGGGTAGGGAAGGAGTCAAAAGTCACCAACTATCCTATGACCAAAACTTCTTGCTCAGATTCTTGAAAACCATGAAGCCCTTCAAAGTCCCTGATATCAAATTCATCATCACCCAAGGCATCTAGGTTTATGGGCTCTTCTTGAGTTGCCCCTCCATCATCTTCTGGATCATCATCCACTATTCTTCTCTTCTTCATGAATCCCATAGACCGGGTTCTCCTACTAAGGGGTTTTTAATCCAGTTCATCTTCATCATCCTCCAGCAAGGTGTCCATTTGCATAGGTGTTGAGCCTTTCTTTCTTTTATACACATTTCCTTTGATTACTCTAGCTAGCTTGGGTCCTATAATCTTGAACTTGGTTTTCTTTGACACACTTGGAGAATCATGGCCACTGGAAGAAGGCACATCTATAGGAGCTATGCTCCTAGTAATTTTGGTCTTAGGATTATTTGAATGTTTTGCTGGACTGTAAGCAGTTGGGCATTCATGCCTGTATACTATTTCTGGCTTCAGAGGAGCAGCCTCTTTGAATTGTGGATTCAGAACCTTCTCACCTTTCTTCCTCTTTTCTTTAGAGGGCTACTTTGGTAATTGCTTCATTGGCATAGGTTTCATTAGGAATGGGTGGGCTACCCATGATTTTGTGACTTTGACAATGTGTCGAGCCTTGAAATCAATGTCATCATTCTCATCCCTGTCCACCTCTACATTCAGGATAGCCCTTGTGTACACCTTATCCTGATTGTAGATGGCATCTAGAATATCCTCAAAGTTAGCATCCTTCACCTTCTAAGGAATTTTGAGTGATAGAATAGTTTGTGCTAGCTCCAAACTCATCCAGCAGTAGTCACAGGCTCTCACCTCATAGTCATCCACACAGTTTGCCCAATGATCTTCAATATGTGGCTCATGAATATAATGCCTCCCCATTATATGGCTGAATGTACTAATAGGATCAAAGTGGGGTCTCACCAAGTTGTAAGTTTGCAAAGGGAACTCATCCCATTCCCAAGTCAGAGATTTGCAAACCTTCATATCTAGAACACAATGGGGGCCTATAGAAATTGTGAAATCCCAACAGTGTTTCTTCTTATGTTTTATGTGTTCATGTGCATCAGACAACTACCTTGCTATCTCCAGGAGGAAAAATCTATCTAAAGGGTACCTGGGTAGCTTCTTCTATGCCAGGGTGCTTCCAGCTACCTGAATGTACATGAATGTCCTGAATTGTATGTAGAACGCCCCGAGGGCCTTTACTTTTGCTGTTGCTTTAGCGAACATCCTTTTGGCATAACCTCCCTTAATGGAGCATATGATAGCAAAAATGAAAGCATCATTGACAATTCAAAAGTTTGGATTGTTATGCGTGTAGAAATTCTTCCTCACCAACTAAGGATACATCATGAAAGGCCAGGTGTTCAGATCCCCCATAACTCCAATCTTGGTTAGGCCTAGATATAATGCCCTGGCAACTAGAAGATACACAACATAGGATGTCATGTAGAAATGAGGATTAGTTTTTACTCTGATCAACTACTCATCCAGATTGTCACTCAGGATGGTGGCCCAGTCAAACCTTGCTTGTCTTTCCCTTATCTTCTGGATGAGCAGGATCATCCATGGTTCCAACTGAATAGATTTTGCAAACTCATACACCCTGCTGATCATTGTGATTGCAACTTGCATATCTTCTTGCATGTAGCCCCTCCTCATGTCAATTCTATCTAGTTTATTCTTGGGCATGGGCTGGATGAGGTATTCATTATTCACTATGCTATGAGCCCGTTGTACATCCTTAGTGTAAAATTCCATTCCTTTATTGATATGGAAGTTGAAGAACTTGTCGACCCCTTTAGGTAGGTGGAAAACATCCTCAATGTTGTCTGGCCTTAGGTCTGGGACTACTTCCCCCACACTATTCTTTACCATCTGCTCATCAGGCACATAGTGGCTAGCCAAAGTGTTAATCAGGTCTGAAGATAGGATAGAAACTGGATGAGCTGTTGCATTTACCACGGAGCAGTGTACCAATGAAGTATAATCCTCTGACCATCCCACTGGCTGGGAAAACTTCACCAAATATTCATTCCAACTCACACTACCAATGTCAGTGTCTATAATATTTGAGTGCAAGTTAGTCACCTTCAAGGGTGGATGGTATCCCTTAAAATGATATTTCATTGCTGACACTGCAACTTTCTTGGCCATTATTGAAAAGAGGACAAGACATGAATCAATAACAGAAGAGAGGAAAATCCCAAAAAAATATATAATTCTGACAAATGTAAGACTAAAAGGGGTCTAAAAGACCTTTTCAGTCTTTCAGACTTTTGGGGATACCGAAAGGTCCAAAACACTAAAACTGCGAACAAGGCTTGTCTGAAACCACTCGAAACGGGGGATATCGAGTGGTTTCAAACAAGCCTTGTTCGCAGTTTCAGTGTTTTGGACCTTTTGGTATCCCCAAAAGTCTGAAAGACTGAAAAGGTCCTTAGGTGTTGGTTTAAAACTCAGGTCCTAGTTTCGACGATTCAAATGCTTGGATGTTTCAGTGTACGACAACACTAAAATGCCAAAATAGGCTGAGCACTTATGGAATTTTTGAGGTTTTTGAAAGCTTCAAAAGTTTCAGACCGTGAAGGTTCAAAACTAGGGTTTGGTCTGTTAGACTCAAAAGCAAGTTTGACAATGAGTTTTACAACAAAATTGCCAAGGGGATGAGAGGGGACTACCTCATGACCCCCGAGGCTAAACCAAGCCTAATGAAACACCCTAACCCTAAGTGATAGACCAAAAAGGCAAAAAACTAAAAAACCATAACCTACAACTGAAAGAAAACAAAAGAAATGAAGGAAAGAGAGGAGAAGGGACACACCAACCTCAAAAAACAATGAAGGCAAGAAGATGACAAGCGAGACTGAGACAATGAGCAAGAAGTGAAGGCATGTGAAGAAGCTCTGAAAACATGCATGCGAGAGCATAGAAGTGATTTGAAAAAACTTGCTCTGTGCCTTATATAGGCAATTCTGATGGCTGACATCAGCAGCCCGCCAATTGACCTTTCAGCCTTTCGGGGGTGTCGGACCTCCGAAAGGCCGAAATTGTGAAAGGCCAACTCCCTTTTGAGGAGTCAAAACTCCAAAACTCTGAACCTTTGAAAGTCTGTAAAAATGCCAAGGCTGAAAATGTCTAAGGCAAAATAGATTGCTTCTTGAACTCTTCGCCCTTTCGAACTTTCACACTTTTAGACATCTGAATGTGGGAAAGTGCGACAAGACCGAAAACAAAGAAAACAAAACAACAAAAAACAAAAGGACAACAAGCAAGAAACCAAAAGACAAGAAAAAAGTAGAAGGGGGCCCCCAGAAGCCAAAAGGCTAAAAGGGGAACATGGTTATGGGACCACAACAAATAGTCCCAACAAAAGAAAGGGAAACAACCTGAGTTTCCTAGAGTCATTCTGCCTTGAAACAATTCCATCTTACAACGAGCCAAGCACAAGATCTTCAGTCTGAGAAATTTTCTCATCGTCATCAAGAATAAGAATCATCATAACATTTACATTCTAGTGTATGAGCACGTGTGTTCAAATTTACTAGGAATCCTTCACCGTAAGCCTCCATTGATCATCAAACAATCATTGCCAGATCACTGCCCACTAATCTGAAGTCAGCCAAAAGTCAATTTAACCTTGCTCTACTACCAGGTGTACACACTAAAATATGCACTTCTATGAACCATTGCATGCAAGGTTACTCAAGAGTGAGGCCTCACAAAGCGGCTCATAGCTCTCTATGCATGGAGTTGCAAGGGACTATGAGTTTTGCTCTCAGCTAGAGCTACAAGAAGGTGACCTTGCTAGTCAACCATACAATGAGAGATTCACAATGAAGACAAGGGCAACAATGCCAATATCCCCAAATGGAATCAAAGTATGAAAATGCAATGCAAACTAATATGAATATGCAAGATTAATCTACCAAAATGAAAGTGCAATGCAACTATGAAAGGAAATAGCAATGGATTACAAATCCTTCCTATTTAGACTATGTGAGATTGCATAAAAGGAAATCTACACTAAGAATGCCATGAATGCAACTATGAAAGCAAACTAAATGAAATGCAACTAAGAATGTCAAGGCTTCAAAGCTTGAGTGTCTTCAAAGAGAGCTCCAAAACCTGCAGCATAACAATAGCATAAAACAAGGATATCTAAATGGAGGAGAGAGCTCTCCTTTTATAAGAAATGAGGAGAAATGGACCATGGAGATTAAGAGGCAAAAGGTCTTAATCAGCGGTGGAGCTTGAAAGAGGAGCAATCCATGTGCACAAACATCCTCCAATGAGAGTGAAGTGTTGACTTTTGAGCCTCATGTGAGACAAAAGTGCTTTTTCCCTTTTTATAAAATAGGAATAATGTTTTATTTGTGCAACTTAGGATAAGAGGAAAAGTGGGGGCTTTTTATTTAATTAAAAGGGGAGGAAATATTCCTTTTAATCAAATAAAGACTTAGGATAAATGGTTAGCCCAAGGATAAAAATCCAATATATGATCGAAATTAAGATTTGATCAAGAGATTGATAATGTTGAAAATATTGATTTATTGATAAAAATGATTCAGGATTGATAAATTGAATAAATGGGGCCCAAAGTCTAGGTGACCATTTTTGGGTGCATACACCAGGAAGGTGTTTATAGCCTTAGTAGAGGTTGCTAAAATCACCCTTCCCCTACTATAGATGAGCTTTATTAGAAGTTTTAAAACTCCTTAGAAGGGCTCTTAGACTCGATTTGCCTTAGTTTTAAAAATGATCCTTTTGAACCATCTTGTTCTGGAAAGCCTGCTTTTGATTTTGTTCAACATCTGCTACTCTGATTTTCCTTGTGGCTTTTGTTAGATATTGTCTCTTTTTCTCTTTTATCTTCTTTGTTTTTTGTGAAATTGGGGCAACGTTTAGACTGTGCCACCTTGGCTTTGAGTATTTCATTGTTTATCTCATCTTTATGCGTTCCTCCTTTTTTCTTTCTTTCTCTTTTCTTTAGTTTGTATTCCAGTTGGGAGAGGGTTCTGACTTTCAACTTCCTTCATGACCATGGGCATTTCCTGACTCTGATTGGAATCCTATCATGAGAGGCTTGTGATTCAGGATCCTCTTTTTCAAATGTGCATTAGTATTAAGGATGGTTGTTTCTGATGAACCCTTTCAAGAAATCTGAAAAGAAAATGCCTTACTTCCAATCGCTGTATCTAGCTCACTACAGGACAAAACCACATCAAAGAGTTTGACAAAGGGAAGCCCTTATCTCTTTCCTAGACTATCTAACGCAAATCATTAATCTCAAAAAATATCCACCCCCTGCAAACAAAGACCCAATGAAAAGATGCAAAGGAAAAGACACCAAGAAAACAAAAAGAAAAGACTCTAAAGTACAAGAATATACAACATTATACAAGGAGCCAGTTAAGACCCAAAATAGTGCTTCAGAAACTGGCCATTGATTGGTAATGGGACCAATTCCCCATCAAGATAACTAATCTGGAAAGTATTTTCTCCCAGGATCTCTGCGATTTGGAAAGGACCTATCCACAAACATTGAAATTTGGTGTGGCTACCTAGTTTTTCTTTTGCTTTGTCCCACATTAGAACTAAATCAGAGATTCTGAAGGCTTTTATGGTTTCTCTTTTGTTAAACCAACGCTTGACAACAACTTGGTGTTTGGCTACATGTTCCAAAGCCATTGTTATTTTCTCCTTGAGGTCTAATAAGTTCATGAGATGAATCTACACCTAATCCTCACCCTCGACGTATTGATCCATGAATCTCAAAATTGGTATTTTCAGGTTCATTGGAAAAATGGGTTGCAGACCATAGACCAGCTGGTAGGGAGAGGTCCCTAAGGAATTCTTGATTCTTATGCGATCTGTCCATAGGGCATATTTAACCTGAGTGTGCCAGTCTCTAGGATTGTCATCCCAAAGACATTTGATTACCGTTGTTAAGTTCTTGTTGGTTGACTTAGCAACTCCATTCGCTTGCGGGTAATAATTGGATGAGAATTTAGAATTACGTGGTTCTTGAAGGCCCATTGAATGAGACTTGCAGATGAAAAGTAGGGGGCATTATCACACACCAAGAAGAATGACATGCCAAACCTCATGATGATGAACTCTTCTAGGAATTTGGTTATCACCTCAGTAGTACATTTCTTCATAACCTATGCCTCTGTCCAACACCTGTAGTAATCGGTTCCAGTCAAGATGTATTAGTGGCCTGTAGAGGATAGAGGATTGATCATTCCCATAAAATCCAGCCCCCACTGGGTGAATGGGCGCATTTCATACACTAGTTGTAGGGGCATCGCCATATGTTTCTCTCAAATGGCACTTGTTTGGTAGACATGACAAGAGCGCACGTGCTCATGGGTGTCTTTGAACAAAGTTGGCCAATAATAGCTAGATCTTAGTATTTGATGGGCTGTGGCTTTTGCTGATCTATGTCTAGTACCATATTTATCATGAAATTCTATGAGGACCTGTTCAGCTTTAGTTTGATCCAAGCAATGTGTTGGTGTTCAAAATGGGTGCTTATGCTCTTAGGCTGCCAATATACCCTTAGGTTGATTCTAGGATTGGTTAGTTCCAAAATATATAAGGATCTAAGGGTAACTAGACCAACTAGAGGGACAAGACTGCCCTCTTCACTTCTGGCTCTGCAAAACCAAGGCGGTTGCACCTAACCTAGTGAAAACTATACTTCACACACCAAAGACTGGGTCTAAATGACATATTGAATAGTAAGAAAGTGCTAAATGCTAACCTCACATTCATTGACTCTCCATTACTATAGGGTGTTACTACTATCAACCAAGTACAATTAAAACTTGAAAAGTGTTGATATCTAGAGATGGAAAGAAGTAAGCAAGGGCCAATCCAGCATTGAACTCGATTGAATATACTAATCTTTGATCAGTGCCATTATCCATTGGGAAAATATCAAATACAGACATTGAAATGTGAACCAACTATTGTCAAAGACTAATAGCCATAAACATAAATATTTCAGCCCATCTACTACTTATAATATCCTTTTGTAGACAAATCAAAGTGAATCTATGTCCTATCCAAAGTATATTTCACTTGATCCTAGATCAAGAACTGAAGACTAGAACATATACAAAGGTAACCCTATGCAATAGATCAGAAAATCTAGAATTCACAAGATTGACACCAAGGAGAGACTTGAAAGCTTGAAATAATTGTATTAGGTATAATGAATCATGTACATGTTCAAAGCAGAGAAGAGAGGAAAACCACTTCAATAACCTGCAAAAGACTACAAGGAAATTCTATTCAATCTAATACAATATGATACCGCCTGCTACAACTCCCTGGAACTAATCAAGATCAGAACGCTTTCAAAATAAAACATTTTACTTCTTATACCCCTAGTCACCTTGGAATCCTCAAAAAGGATGCATTAAGCTTCAGGTGACTAGGGTTAGGGTTTCAACAACTCAACCAACCACAAACTACATTAGAACTTGTTGTAGGGGAAGAAACATAAGCAACCTAGAGAAAATGAATCTTAGACGGATCTGCAATCATCAAAATCTGTGAGAATAGTACAAAACAACAAGGAGTTACCATGAAAACTAGTCAAATCGGCCACCTACAAACATACCTCAAGTACAAAACCATACTTCTCCTAGTACAAAAACATCATGTCACCTACCATAGGGACCCTCAGATCAGTCTGCAACAACCAGCGCCACCAAATCAATTGAAACCGGCCATTAAAACCATAAATTTTTGTACCTTCTATCGCTTGAAACCCTCTGCAAATTTGAATTTGAACTTCAACGGTCATTTTATGGCTTAGGTAGCAAATCGACGATCAACATTTAAACTTGAATCACCTTTATATCATGACCGTCTAATCCTAAGATTTCGCAGGCTTATGATTTATCTTTTATAGGAATCCTGGTTTACTTTCGGCGACCATGCGACTAAGAAATCTCATTCGTGAAATGAAACCCCAACTCAAGTTTAACCTCAGTGAAATAGAGAACAAAGGAAAACACTTAACCTCAGTTCACAATCGACGAATTGGTGATAGAAGGATTTGCACCAATTCGCATAACACTTTTCTTCTCTATCAGATTATTTAGCGACAACACAAAACCTTGTTCGCCAGATCGCTAGACCTTTTAGCATATCACCAAAACACTACGCAAACCATCGAAACCTTTGAAATTTTTCAAAGCACCAAAACATTTATCGGAACCACTAAGCCTTTGCCTGGAAGATCAACGGCTGTCTGAAGTTCGCATACCCATCTGAGATTCTATCAGATTACACGCCCACCGTTAGATCAAGAATCTCCTCCCTACTTTGACAACCCTTTGACATAAAACAAAATCAATAGCTATCGCAAGATCTTAAGCCTCTGACAAAACCCATAAGATCACACGTCGATCATCAATTCATTGACAGGATCAGGACCCTCTGACACATCCAGAAACTAGGTCCCACTGATAGCATGCCACAGTGCAAATACATGGATGAATAAAATATCGCCAACTGTGAAAACTTATCAACGGACCCACCTACAGGATTTATGAGAATCAACGACTATCGCTATATTGCTGCGCTAAAGGTTGAGCATGTTACATCAACGGTATAATGATGACCACAAGATTAGATCAAACCTTAATCTGCCTGAATGCCAAGAAGACCGGTCCCACTGACAACACTCCACTTCATACTTCTGTCGACCAATGAGATACCGTGAAATCAGCTTACCTGGTAGTGGACCCGCTCAAAAATAAAGGCTACGTCATGAAAGCAAATCAATGGCTATCGCAAAATCTTATACCTCTGACACACCCCTTGCAAAAACATGACAACCGTCGGATTAGGGTGAACTAAAACCAGGCCCGCTGAAATGATACAAGTCATTCTCGACAACCAATACTTGCATGACACATTGGCATAAATCTGACAGTCGGTCCACATGTAACACTTCTATGGAAAGGGCCTACCATTTCATGACTCAGCGACTGAAGGAAAACAAGCCACTTCATCAGGTTGCATAATATTTGACGGTAACTGCCAGACTTTAAGATATTAAGTGAACACTCAGTCGCGTAATCATGAAAAGGTAGAGCCAACCGTTGGGAGACTTAGCAAACTACCGACTGATTGAAAGATAAAAAGGGCACATGACATAAAAGAAAATTAAGTGGCTCAAAAAAGTAACATGAAAATATAACAAGGCCAGGGTAATACAAAGGTTTTTTACACCAACAACTAGTTTTTTGAATTTTTGAACCAAGGGTTTGTGCCAGGGACCTAAAATAAATTGCAAAGACCAAAACAAAAGTGCTAGAGCCATGAAATTTTTTTACAAGTGCTAATAGTGGCTCATACTTGGGGACGTGTATCTCCTGCAGATACAACAAGCAAGCTAGAATCTCCTGGAGGAGCAGAGAAACTCAAAACTTTGACACACAAAAAGCAAAAACAAACGACTGTACAAGGGAAAACCTAAACTACTACTCATGGAAAAGATACTTCGGGAGAAGTAAAGCTTTAGGAATTGTCCATGAATAGACAATTCCAAAGTACCACCAGTTAAATATTTTAGAACATAAGAATCTGTCCCCCATTTGCTTTGAATAAGATAAGGGCCCAACCAAATTGGATCAAACTTTCCATGCTTCCCCTTATCTTCCAACCTTGCATTCCACATCAAGACGAGGTCATCAATTTCAAAACTTCTTTGGGTGGCCCTCCTATTAAATAAATTATTACATTGTCTCTGCAATGCCTCATTTCTTTCATGTGCATCCCTCCTTACTTCTTCCAATTGGATCAGTTCATCCATTCTTACTCTCATTTCATCATTCAAGTCCTTATCATATGCTTGGATAAACTTGTACATCTGCAATAGATTATTTTGAGGCAATCTAGCACCTATTCCATATACCAAATCAAATGGAGCATAACCTATGGCCTTCTTTACAGTTACCCTGTCAGCCCACAGTTCCCACCATAACTTTGAGTCCTAGGCCTTATTATTTTTATCCAACACTCTCTTGAGAATCTTAATCAGACTTTTATTACTGGACTCAGCCTGGCCATTTCCTTGTGGATGATATGGATAAGAAAATGAAATGTGTATCCCATACTGCTAACAAAAATCACTAAATTCTTGTGATCTAAAACACATTGCATTATCAACCAAAATTACCTCTGGGCAACCAAACCTGGTAAGGATGTTTTGCATCAAAAAATCTATCACCACTCTACTAGTAGCCTTTCTAGTGGGGATAGCTTCAACCCACTTAGTAAAATAGTTTGTTGCCACTAGTATGTAAGAATGTCCACCATCAGACTTATTTTTAATTTCCCCAATGAAGTCAATACCCCACTTCTGGAATGGAGCCTGAACTGCAACAGGTTTGAGTGGTAAAGTCCCATTAAACTTCAACTTTCCAGCAAATCTCTGACATGCATCACATTTTCTTACAAACTGATGGGTGTCCTTAAAAATTATAGGCCACCAAAATCCAGACCTAAGGATCTTGTGGGCTGTGGTCTTTGCCATATAATGTCCTCCACATACACCTTGGTGCATTTCCTTTAATAGAGCCTCAGACCTCTCATGGTCTATGCATTTTAGCAATACTCCTTCATTGCTTCTCCACCACAACTCACCATGTATAATGGCATACCTTGAAAATTGCAACTTGATAGTTCTCCTTCTATTTTCATCCATCTCAGGGGGAAGGACCAATTTCTGCAAGTAACCAATAACATCTTTGTACCAATCACAATAATCCACATCACAAATGTATGGCCTTTGTTCTTCTTCTAACACATTCACATGATTTTCAACTACATTGCTTTGTGTCGTTAAATTTGCAAGACCTAAGCCTCTTACCAATTTTGTAATCTGGATATCAATATTAAATTCTTGGATCCTATTGATCCATCTGCATCTTTTTCCTTAGACTTCTTGTTGCACCAATATATCCTTAACTGCAGCACTAGGAACATAAGCAACCACCTTAGCTCCTACAAGATAACATCTAAAAGCCTTGACTACTTTGACTAAGGCATAGGCCTGTTTCTTAGTAATATCATATTTCAATTCTGCTGCTTGTAAGGATTTACTAAAAAATGATATGGGTTGTTCATATCCATCTGAATTCTTTTGTAACAAAACTACTGCAACTGTATGACAAGAAGCAAAAGAAAATATTTGCATGGGCTTACCATAATCAGGTGTCCTTAAAATTGGAGCATCCTTGATGGCCTTTTTGATACTTCTGAAAGATTCATCTGCTTCTTCATTCCACTCAATCTTTGCCTCCCTTTTCAACATCCTAGAGATAGGGATACTGATTTCTACAAAATTTGTAACAAATCTCCTTAGGAAATTTACCTACCCAAAGAAAGACTGTATTCCTTTAACATTTCTAGGTGGTGAAAGTTTATCTATAGCCATAACCCTTTTAAGGTCAATTCTCACTCCATCCTTGGACACAATATGTCCTAAGATCTTGCCTTCCACAACACCAAAAGAACACTTCTTTGGATTCAAAGAGATCCCATACTCCAAGGCCCTAATAAAAATTTTCTCAAGATGTTCACAATGTTGAATTTCCTTATTTGAATATGCTGTGAGATCATCCTGATACACCACTAGAAATTTTTTTATAAAGTCGGCAAAGGCTACATCCATAGCTCTCTAAAAAGTAGCTCCTACATTTGTCAGACCAAAAGGCATTCTAACATAAACATATGTTCCCCAAGGGGTAGTGAATGCAGTCTTAAATTGTTCTGATTCCTTGACCATGACCTAATTATATCCAGAGAAACCATCCATCATGGACATTAACTCTGATCTAGTAACCTTCTTGCAACATATTCTCCATATTAGGCAAACCATAATTGTCCTTCAAAGAATTGACATTTAAATTCCTAAAATCAACACATAACCTAATGTCACCATTCTTTTTCCTGACCGGAACCAAGTTTGACACCCAAGTAGAATGTCTAACAGGCTTGATAATGCCAGCATCCATCATCTTTTTGAGTTCATCTTGCATTTTTGGTGCCAAAGTAGGGTTCACAGGCCTTAGTTTTTGCCTAAAAGGTTTGGTTCCTTCCTTCAATGGTATTTTATGCTGGAATAAATCTTCTCTATAGGCTTTCAAATCATCATAAGACCATGCAAAGACATGTCTGAATCTTTTGAGAAGATCAATCAGATTATCCTAGTTCTTTGGGACAAACATTTACCTATGTAAACATTCTTGGGTACTTGACTTGTTCCTAAATTGATTTCCTCCAAATCATTTATCTTATCAACAAATTTAGGAAAACAAGTCCTTTCTTTATCATCAAATGCCCTCTCAAGAGCAACCAGTCCCCTTGGGATCCTATTTGATTTTAATTGCAAAACTTCCTTCCCAAGAACATTCTCTTTTCCATTTCTGATGTCAACAAAAGTGCTGAAATCCATCTCCTCACCATCAAAATGAGATTCACATTACAAAAATCTTAGTATATGTTGATCATCAAAAAATACCTGCCAATTCTCAACATTGTCTGGGATAGAAGGCCTAAACCTGCACTCAATCCTGGATATCCCTGCAAAGGTAATATCCTCTAGCCTTAATGCTATGTTTTCCAGTAAGTTAGCCATCCTATTTTGGCTTCTATCCACCCAATCAATACCAAAGGCACTGAAACCTTCAATTTCATCCCAAACAACATTTCTATATTGTTTCAGCCTTTGATTCTTTGATGCATACTTTGATCTAATCTGAGAAACTATTAACTCAAAGTCACCAATGACCCTAAGATGTTTGATCCCATATTTTTATTCTTGTCTCAAACCAATCAGTAGGGCCTCATATTCAACAACATTATTTGTGCAAGGGAACAAGAGAGTGAAAGAAAACTTAAAAGTCTTACCACTTGGGGATATCAATAGCACTCCTACTCCAGCACCTTCCTTCAAACTTGCTCCATCAAAATATAGGGTCCATAATACATTACCTTCTGCCATGTTACTTTTATCATTAGCCAGAAAGATAGGCTTGACCTTTTCTTGCATCTCTCTCTCCTGAACTTGGAAAGAACCAATGTCAGTGTCCACAAAACAATTCATATTGTCCTCTTCATCCTCCTCAATCATATGTGGAGTTCTAGCTTCCCTTGAGACTTTCACATTTTCTCCTTCAATGTTGAAAGTGGCAAAGGACAAGTCACATTGAATACTTCCTCCCATAGAGGCACTCCAATTTCTAGATAACAAACATTCCATATTGAGGGGGAATGTCGACTACAAGAACACTCATAGTTAATTGCTTGTCAGGAAATGTTGCTAATTTATAAGGCAAAGCCTTAATGGTACCAATAACTGGCACTTCTCTTGAGTCCATAGCTTGGCATCTCCCATGAGGTGTATCAACCTTTAGTCCTAGTGACTTCATGATCTCTGTAGGCATGACAATGTTTGATGCTCTAGAATCAATCATGAAATTCTTCAATAATTTTCCATTTATCATAAGGGACAAGAAAAAAGGATCAACTGTCCCTGATGCAATATTTACAATGTTTGCATTCAAAAATATTTGAGGAATCTCAGAGACAATTTCTTCATTTTTATTGTCAGGTGTGTCATCTAAAGTAGCCACATGCTTGTCACCTCTGTTCATTTCTTGGACCTTTATGGAAGAGGCACCATTTACCCAATCCAAGGCCTTGACCTTGTGCTCTTCTATTCTCATCATTTCTAACAATGGAACCTTGATAGTTATTTGTGAAAGCAATTTAGTCATATCAATGGGAACATAAAGATGGTTGCCCATATCTTCCTTAATCTCAGAGATACCTTTATCCTCTTTTTGGACAATCAAGTCAGAGTTACTCTTTTGTACAAATTCATCTTCCTTTTGAGGTATGGGGATAGCTACTTCTGATGTCTTTACTTTACCCTTAGGTATTGCAGTAGGCCCACTCATCTTTTTTATTTTAACCTGACTGGCAACACTAGCACCCTTTTCCTTTTCCTCATGTTATTTTGTGTTCCTTTTAGAATTCTTGATAAACATGCTACCTAGTTTACCACTTATGCCTCCAACTGTCCTGCTTCTCAAATTGTAATTACTCCTAGCTTGAGTGACCATGTCTGCAGTGATTTGTGCAATTTCCTCATCAGAGGGTCTCCTTAAGGAAACATGTTCCTCACACTTCATTGCACCACATCCAACATCATCAAATTCTTCCTCCTCATCATCAGTAGAGTCAACCTCATCCCATGCATGTGAAGAAGTCATTCCACAACCACTCTTATCATACTGCTCATCTTGTTCTTGGTTATCAGGTAAATTCAAAGCAATAACACAATGCTCTGGACTATGAGGAGATTGAAAAAAAATACACCATGGGATATCATCATTCATGTTAACTGAATTTCTTTGCAAAGGGTCAGGAATCCTATCATCAGGCCTATCCCTTTTAACTGGAAAAATGGGCTTGCCATCCTTCCATTGAGTATTGTATGGGTAATTTTGCATTCTTGATTGCCTGCTAAAATTACTTGAAGCTAGCCTGTCATTTGTTGCAACCTTATTGTTGCTTTTTTCATTAGGCTTTAGAATTTCTAAAGCACTTAGAATCTACTTTAGATTGTCCTCCTTCTTAGGCTTAAAAATAGCAGACTTTCCCATTTCTTTCTTGTTTTGCACTTGAGGCCTATAATCATCTCTTCTCCCTAATTTTCCTGATATTCTTATATTACTTTCTATGTTGATAGCCAACTTGTAAGCCTCCCCAAGATTTCTAGGGTTCTTATCCCTTAAGAGGTAACCCATCCTTGCATCAAAAGAATTTAAGTATGTCACAAGACACACCCTATCATCTAATTTGATAACTTGCAGTAGCCTATGCATAGCCTTTTGGAATCTTATATTAAATTCAAGGACCTCCTCGTTCTGATTTTTTTTTATGTTATTGAATTCATTCAAAATAAAACCCTCATTTGTTTTATCTCCATAATTCTCTTTGAAACAATTCTTAAATTCATTCCAAGATCCTATACTAGCATGGGGCAATCCTCTAAACCAATCCCTAGCATCCTCGATCAGAGATTGTACAAATAACTTCATTACAACATCATCAGACTCAACATTATAATTGTATGGATCAAAAGTGACCACACTTCTATGAATCATTACATGAAAGGTTTCTCAACAATGAGGCCTTACAAAGTGACTCATAGCTCTCTGTGCATGGAGTTGCAAGGGACTATGATAAACTTGCTCTCAGCTAGAGTTATAAACTAGTGACCTTGCTAGTCAACCATACAATGAGAGATTCACAATGAAGACAAGGGCAACAATGCCAATATCCCCAAATGGAATCAAGGTATGAAAATGCAATGCAAAATAATATGAATATGCAAGATTAATCTATCAAAATGAAAGTACAATGCAACTATGAAAGGAAATAGCAATGGATTACAAATCCCCTAATTAAGCTATGTGAGTTATTCTAAAGCTTGAAAGTGAAATCTAAACTATGAAAGCATAAACATGAACTACTATGCAAGAATGGAAACTAATTTATGAAGCAAATGAGGAACTCTAAGATGTAATGCAACAATGATCTCCAAAAGCTCCAAAATCTTCAAGAATTCCTGCAGCATAGAGTTAGCATAAAACAAGTGTCTTAGAATGAGGGAGAGAGATCTCCTTTTATAAGAAATGCAAAGGAATGGACCATGGAGATTAAGAGGCAAAAATATCAATCAACGGTGGAGCTTGAAAGAGGAGCAATCCATGTGCACAAGTATCCTCCAATAGGAAAATAGGAGTTGACTTTATGTCCATATGAGACAAAAAGTTCTTTTTCCCTTTTTTATAAAATAAGAATAGTGCTTTATTTGTGCAACTTAGGATAAGAAGAAAAGGTGGGGCTTTTTATTTAATAAAAGGAGAGGAAATATTCCTTTTAAGTAAATAAAGACTTTAGGATAAAATGGTTAATCCAAGGATAACAATCCAATATATGATCAAAACTAAGATTTGATCAAGAAATTGATAATGTTGAAAATATTGATTATTGATAAAACTGATTCAGGATTGATAAATCAAATAAATGGGGCCCAAAGTCTAGGTGACCATTTTTGGGTGCATACATTTGCCCCTCTTTGACTAATGTGTGATTGATTTGGGAACACATGTAGTCAAAGAATGAAGTTGAAATGTGAGATCGATCTAGGATCACAAAACAACTTAGATGTGAGGTCGATTTGGGATCACACCCGGACAAACATAAACAAAGGCCTTTGAACATGAGGTCGATTCAGGATCACATTCAAAGTAAGAGATAAGAATCTCAAATTTGAGCAAAAGCTCACAAAAGATGTTTGAATTAGGAAAATCAAGAGAATCAGGGGTGAGAATCCCATAGGTACTACCCCCTCGGAATTGAAATCGAAATCAGGTAGAGGAGAGACAAAAAATTGATAAAGATTTGATCAAATCAAAATGAAATCATAATCGAATGTATAGGTCAATAGGGTAACCATTAGGTGGTGAAACATGCCCTAGTGAGGAAGTAGAAGAATAGAAATAGAAGACTAGGAATAGAGCGAATGAGAGACTAGAAAATTTGAGAGACATGGAAGGAAGAAAGTCCATCAAAAATTGGATTATACCTCAAAAATTTAGTCAACTACTCAGAAGAAGGGGAAAATTTGAAACACAATTTTTACTGGCAAGATGACCTTGGATTTTGATTTCAAGTCCAAAAATAGATAGAAAATGATGTGATATGAAAGACCAGAAATGAAAGATATGATCAAGAAGAATCAGAAAATGAGCACAGTTGACCAACTAGTCCGGAGATGATAAAAAGGAGAGCTCTCTCCATATGCAAGATGCAAAAAATAAATTATGATGAACCTAAGAATGCAAGCTACTATGAAAGTGGTTGACTTGCAAGGTCACAACGCTTATAGACATCTAATTATCATCATCGAGCATTATTGGTAGTGTCACAAGATCATACAGTGCACACTAGCATAACTATGTGGATATGAATATGATCTTTATCAGATAGAAATGTGGGAATCCCACCTACGCATCAAAGACATGGAGGTCAAGATGACTAATGCAGTGAGATTACCTAAGTTTGATATGGTGAGATTATGCTTGTATCAAGACACATGAAAGTCAGGATAACTAGAAGCATGCACTTGCAAAACAGTCAAGGATAATACCTTGTCAATCCATAGTGTCAAGTAAGACCAGCATAAATGCTCATGATAGTTAGGATTAACAAAATATACCCATAAGCAGATAAAGAAAGAAAACATGTTCTCATACCCTCAGTCTTCTAGCTATGCATTATTGAAAACTTCTCAGGGAGAGACCACTCATCAAAGAAATCCTCATAGATAGCACACAAAGAAAAATAAAGTCAACATATTTCAACGAGTTGACTGTTTAAGGGCGTGTGTGTTGGTCATAGAGTCAGACTCTGATCATCGCATCTACAAATGAGAAATATCACATCATACTTAGACTATTGGGTAAGACATCTGATAAGTGTTAAGAAACACTCGACGCAAGGGTAGTGTTGAAAAACACCTGTTGTGAAATGCCCCAAGAGAAAAATGCACCAAAAGGACCTATGCGAACAGTTATGCCCTCCAAACAAAAACAAAGACCAATTCCAGACCACGCCAAATAAGGTCAAGACATGATGGAGAAAAGTTTAGTGTTGAGGATGCATGCTAACAAATAGGAGTGCAAAGGCCTCAAGTAGCGCCTGTTTCCAAGTTTTCACCACTTGGAATCTTTTTTTAAAATTTTTTTTTTGTATTTTTTCAGGACTTTATATGCTTTTTAGGATTTTTTCAGCATCATATATCAATTTTTTTGGTATTTTTTTGTGTTTTTGAAATATATAATTTTTTTGGAGATACATCAAAGCGTCTATTGCTAGATTTTCACTAAGATGATCATTTTTGCAAGACATTATATGCTTTTTAGAATTTTTAACAATATACCATTTTTTTGGATTTTTTCAGGATCAATAAATATGTACAAAAGATGCCCCCAGATAGAATGGGCATCAAACTTCCAAGCAAGATCACATCATGTATTCCCAATGTCTAGGAAGGTGAGGGACAAGAGGGATTAGCAAGCTGGTGACTGAGATGGAGGAAAGAATAATGAAGGCAAATGGAGGGAAGAAATCCTCAAGGTCAAACTCCTCAAGAGTACCCAAGCTAGGGAAAAAATTATCATGCAAAGCACATTTGGATAAGAAATGAAAGGCTAACATAGGATAAGTCACAAAAGCGCACTGCAAAAGAAAGAAATGATGAAGTCCAAAGGAGTAGACATGTCAAGAGGCTTCATAGCATCATGTTTTACTTTTTGTTATTAGATCAAGACCAAAGGGGAAAATGATATCGAAAGGCTAGAATGAATGGAGGAAAATGAAAATGAAGGCTAAACATGAATGGAATGAAAGCAAGATCCTCATAAGATAGCTCACAAGATAGCCAAACGTTCGTGCATAGGTCAACATTGTCAAGATCAAAGAGTGAAGATGAAATGGATGAAACATGTAGAAGAACTATGCATGATGCTTGATTACCAGGTTTTCATCATGGTACTTATCCAAGGTGCCACAAGGGAGTGGTTTTCACCATAGGAAGAATTTATTTCTCTTTACTTTTGCTACCAAGGTGCCTGTTTCCAAGTTTTCACCATGGCACATTTTCAATTTTTTCATTTTTTTTTTGTTCTTTTTTTTTTTGAATTTTGTCTTTTTTGGAAGAAGGCAAGCTTTCTAGATAATGCTCCTTGAAAGGATAAACCATGATATGCCAAGGATTCAAAATGATATGCTCAAAGATGCTGATAGGGAAAGGAAGATGGAAGAGAAAAATGCAAGATAAGGTTTTATGTAAAGCAAGTGAGGTTGGAAGATAGGAGAAATAGGAAAATGAGGAAAAAGGGTAGAAGGTAGAAGGATAATGAATGGAAGGATTGTGAAAGGGTAGATGGAAAGAAATGTAAGATCAACATCAACACACACCTTGAAGGGTGGCGAGAGGGTGGAGGAAATGTAAACCATATTCTAGTCCAAATGCGAACCATATTTTGGTTCATTACTGCTATCTAACTCCTCAAAGAGAGGATTGGTGTGCTTGTTATAATTATCAAATGTGAATGGAGGAATACGAGAAGGAATATGGTGAATATTTAGCAGAGGTTGTGGTTTAGGCACATGAAATGGAAGAATGTTTTTGGAAGAAGATGAAGTGGAAGCCTTTGTAAGCTTGAATGTCAACTTCACTTTTTGCTCAACATAAGACTCTTTCAAAAGAGACTTTGGAATCCATATAGCTTTAAGCTTTTTATTTTCTTTTGATGTGTTAGAGAGAATATCTTCAATGATGGATTTTGGAACCCATACTTGTCTTGTAGTTTTCTTCTTAGATATCTCTTTTGACTTTATGCCTCCATGTCGATTAGAGGAGACATGGTGATCTTCTTTTTTTGATGGATTCTTGTATTGCTTCTTTTTCTTGTATTGAACATTCAAGTTACTTCCAAAAGACTTGGGACTTGTGGAAGAAGAAGGAAAATATGACTGGTTTAGATGGGTGGATGAATGAAAAGGAGTCAAGGGTATGCATCTATGTTGATCTTGAGGGAAGATAGGAGATGGAGGGACATAAGAACCCAAAATAGATGATGAATTAGGAGAATTAGGAGGGGAAAGTGAAGGGACATAAGGACCCAATATGGAAGGCAGACATGAAGTCCTTAGCAATAGTGTAAGAGGTCCAAGGATGAAAGTGGAAGATGCAAAAGGATAATCAATAAGTTCATCAGCATCTATATCACAACCAAGGATATCAACATCTTTAGAGAGAGCATTAGAATTTTCAACAGGATCTTGGACATCTTGAATAGGAGTAGTTTCTTTGATAGGATCATTCAAAGCTTGCAAAGACTTAGGAAGAGTAGAAAGCGAAAGTGAACATGGAGTGGTAGAACAAGAAGATGGAAGGCGTTGATCTTGACAAGGATTTTTGGATAGCACAAGCGTATAATTTTTCTCTTGATTTTCAATAGGCTTATCATTGGAAGTAACAACATCATTTTCAATAACCTTAATGGAAGTCTCATCTTTGGAGAGTGCAAGTGTGGTAAGGTTATTTTGATTATCAATAAGCTCAACGGTGTAAATAGTAACTTGATCTTGCTTAGAGGAAGAATTAAGACATGGTGGAATGAATGGGGAAGGGTGTAAAGGATCAAAAGAACCATGAAATGGATAAGAGACATCATGAAAAGAATTGGATGACATGGAGGGTTCTTGATCTTGATCTTTCTTTATGTTATTTTCTTTATCATTTTTAGAGTCCTCTTGACATGGAGCCACTTCTAAGGACAAGGAAACATGTTGGAATTATATGGAAGACTTTGGAGGAGATGCTAAAAGACTAGCTAAAATAGGCATTATAGCATTTAAAGGCTTAGGCTCTTTAGGTTTAGCATTATTGAAAGTATTTGCAGCCAAGTGAAGGTTAGCTTGAGTATCTTTAAGAGGTGGCCCTTGAGAATAACTATAGGGAACCGCATGGAAAGCCTTAGGATCTTTGTTGGATGAAAGATTTATGAAAGATTCGGAAGACTCAGAAGCTTTAGGAAATGTGTGGGTATTGGAGGAAGTAGAGGATGGAAGGGAACCATCACAAGACAAAGGTTCAACATTAACATGATTTTGCTTGAGAGTGAGATCTTTATTTTCAGCATGAGAGTTTTTAGAGGAGAGATGCTCATAGTATCTACGTTTATAATCAGCACGAAAAGCTTTCTCTTCCTCAATAGAAGTAGATGTATCATATTGTTCACAAAAAATATCATAATTCCTCTCAAAATCAAAATCATATGGATCCCCATCACAATCTACCCAATACGACTCCCCCTTAGAAATCACAAGTGTACCACGAGGATGATGCTTAGGAATAGAAGTTTCATGGGCATCACTACATTGTCCATCATCATAGTCATCATAGTCATCATAGTCATTATAGGTGGGTGTATCACTCTTTGTGGAAGAGACATCACAAGGACTATCATGTTTCTCTTTATGGTATGTCTTCTGAAGAGAAGTAAGACTCTTGGGAGAAGTAGAAGAAGAACGAGATCGTGAAGAAGAGGAAATTGAAGACTTAGTGGAAGAAGAAGACTTGGATAATGAAGAATGCAAATAATGTTTAGAAGAGTCATGGTAAGATTTGGAAGATGAGGAAGAATGAGAAAACTTAGATGATGAAGAACGTTTAGAAGAAGGAGCTTGTGATATGATCATGTCTATGATCCTAGTAAAAGCATCTGATTTAATCATCTTTTCCTTTATTTTTGCCATAAGTTTATCATCCATGCAATCTTTGGAGGAATAAAGATACTCTTCAAATTGAGCAATGAGTTCAAGATCATCTATTATCAAGAGAGGTTCCTTAACAAGATAGTTGAAATTCATGGTTCTAGAAGAGGAGGAATCAATCATGGAAGAAATGAATAGAAGAGATGAATAGAAGAGTGTAGACTAGATAATAAGAGGAAAGAAATCAAGAAGACATGAAGAATTTAGGAAGAAGTATGAAGAAAGAAGATAAAGGATGAAAATGGAAGACTAGGAAGACATGATAGATGTGGAAGAAAGAAGACCAAGAGTCATTGTTTGCAATTTGATACGATTGAAATTCATTTGGATACTGAGCAACATGTCACATCCCCTAAGATCCAACCTAGACCGACCAAGGAAGACTGGAAGATGACACAAATCAGCTCAATGACAACAATTCTCAGGGGGATGTGTGATGACTTTTTAGTATTATATGACTCTTGACCCGTGAGTGCTAAAAATCTCAATTTTAAGGATAGTTTGATCAAAATTTCAATTTGAAGGTTGGTTTTTTTGATTTCAATCATAATGACAGCAGTAAATTGACAGGTTTGCAAACATTATGGGATCAAACATGTCTTCAAACACTTGAAACAAGGCCAAAAGCAACCTTGCCAAGACAAACAATTGTGATATCAAAAATAAAATTGCACCCTATGAATGCTACCGATTGTTTGTATGTTGAGAATGTTTACACTGGTTTAGCACATTCGAGAACACTTTAAGCAATATCTACCTAGAAGACAAGGCTCATTACTCATCAACTTAGCTCACAACTTGATGCCCCCTTGCCTCACACTAAGTGGTTGCCCACAAGAGATATTGGCTTTGTCATGGAAGTGTCAAACAACACAACCAAAGGGGCACATATGGTGAGTATCTTGGGGTGATCCGAGTTAGTCCACTTGGATCAATCCTTGCACTAAGAAGATAAGCGGCTAAAATAAGGTGGCTTCTAACCTATGGTTCTTAGTAAGGGCTTCCATTCATAACACCCCTCTTGCTCCTCATAAAGGACTAGGACCTCATGGCCTCAAGAGTACCTTAAGCATTCTTGCTCAATGCTTTCCCCATGGTCTCAATCCCATGAGCTACTCACATCAAGTGAAGACAAGTGTTATGTCTACCAAGGTTTTGTGTCCTCGATAACCTTGAGATTATAGTGAGTTGGAATAGCTGGCAAAAGGCTTGTCCCCACTTGGGTCATTCCTCTTGATTGCTCAAGAGTAGGCCTGCTAAAAGATCCTAAACTAAACACAGAGAGTGGATGATTTTTGAGGTTCAAGGTTTTTGGTTCACCACAAGGGTGAAGAGCATACTCCCCTATCTCAAAAACTTCTCCCAAACACACCAAGAAAAGATTCAATTACCCCCTTGCTTTCAAAATCCCAAGAAGGGTCAAGATTTCTGTTTCACCATAAGGGTGAAGAGCATACTCTCCTACCACCTCAAAATTCCTACAACAAGGTATTAAGTGCCTATGAAATAAAACAACTAGTATATGCCACACTCAATAAAGAAAGCAATTAAACAAGCACTTGATTTGGTTTTTATGCTTAGGGTAGCCTTGCAAAAACCATTAGTAGCCCTCTTTGACATGCAATGTATCAATTTCCTTTAAGCAAGAGAAATTACAAAACAACTTGTTAGACCAACAAGGGTTAGGAAAATCCAAAATCTAACAATGGTTAGCACATGAAAAATCAGATAATCTACAAAAGTAATTGATCAAATGAAAAAATCTGAAAATGAAACCATCATGGTTGGATTAGGCTTGGAAAGACCTTTCCAATGATATATCACACTTAAAATTTTGATACCATTTGTGAAAATTTCTCAAAAATGGGTGCCCATTTTTCAAAAAAAATAAAAAAACCAAAAATAGCAAGCAAACTAATGAATCTGGAATTCTGGTCTCTGTCTGTTGCAAAATTTCACGTGGGATAGTACAGAGGTCATGTGAGAAAGTACAAAAGCTCATGTGAGATAGAACACAGGCCCACACGAGGAAGCACAAAAGCTCGCGCGAGATAGAACCCAGGGCCGCACAAGGAAGCACAAAAGCTCGCATGAGATAGAACGTAGCCTGCATGAGGAAGTATAGAAGCTCACGCAAGATAGAACACAAGCTCACACAAGGAAGTACAGAAGCTCATGTGAGACTTTGTGACAGTGATGCACAGAAGTATGAACAGCGCACGAAAATTGCAAAAAAAATTAGAACAGCTGAAACATGCAGCACAAATGCAAGAAAATAAGGACAAAACAGTGCTATCTTGTCCCACGGTGGGCACCAGAAATGTATGGATCAAAAGTGACCACACTTCTATGAATCATTACATGCAAGGTTGTGCAACAATGAGGCTTCACAAAGTGACTCATAGCTCTCTATGCATAGAGTTGCAAGGGACTATGATAAACTTGCTCTCAGCTAGAGCTATAAACTAGTGACCTTGCTACTCAGGATCCTCTTTTTCAAATGTGCATTAGTATTGAGGATGGTTGTTTCTGATGAACCCTTTCAAGAAATCTGAAAAGAAAATGCCTTACTTCCAATCGCTGTATCTAGCTCACTACAGGACAAAACCACATCAAAGAGTTTGACAAAGGGAAGCCCTTATCTCTTTCCTAGACTACCTGACGCGAATCATTAATCTCAAAAAATATCCACCCCCTGCAAACAAAGACCCAATGAAAAGATGCAAAGGACAAGACACCAAGAAAATAAAAAGAAAAGACTCTAAAGTACAAGAATATACAACATTATACAAGGGGCCAGTTAGGACCCAAAATAGTGCTTCAGAAACTAGCCATTGATTGGTAATGGGACCAATTCCCCATCAAGATAACTAATCTGGAAAGTATTTTCTCCTAGGATCTCTGTGATTTGGAAAGGACCTATCCAAAAATATTGAAAATGGGCGCTTATGCTCTTAGGCTGCCAATATACCCTTAGGTTGATTCTAGGATTGGTTAGTTCCAAAATATATAAGGATCTAAGGGTAACTGGACCAACTATAGGGACAAGACTACCCTCTTCACTTCTGGCTCTGCAAAACCAAGGCGGGTGCACCTAACCCAGTAAAAACTATACTTCACACACCAAAGACTGGGTCTAAATGATAGATTGAATAGTAAGAAAGTGCTAAATGCTAACCTCACATTCATTGACTCTCCATTACTATAGGGTGTTACTACTATCAACCAAGTACAATTAAAACTTGAAAAGTGTTGATATCTAGAGATGGAAAGAAGTAAGCAAGGGCCAATCCAACATTGAACTCGACTAAATATACTAATCTCTGATCAGTGCCATTATCCATTGGGTAAATCTCAAATATAGACATTGCAACATGAACCAACTAATGTCAAAGACTAATGGCCATAAACATAAATATTTCAGCCCATCTACTACTTATAATATCCTTCTGTAGACAAATCAAAGTGAATCTATGTCCTATCCAAAGTATATTTCACTTGATCCTAGATCAAGAACTGAAGACTAGAACATATACAAAGGTAACCCTATGCAATAGATCAAAAAATCTAGAATTCACAAGATTGACACCAAGGAGAGACTTGAAAGCTTGAAATAATTGTATTAGGTATAATGAATCATGTACATGTTCAAAGCAGAGAAGAGAGGAAAACCACTTCAATAACCTGCAAAAGACTACAAGGAAATTCTATTCAATCTAATATAATATGATACCACCTGCTACAACTCCTTGGAACTAATCAAGATTAGAATGCTTTCAAAATAAAACATTTTACTTCTTATACCCCTAGTCACCTTGGAATCCTCAAAAAGGATGCATTAAGCTTTGGGTGACTAGGGTTAGGGTTTCAACAACTCAACCAACCAAAAACTACATTAGAACTTATTGCAGGGGAAGAAAAATAAGCAACTCAGAGAAAATGAATCTCAGATGGATCTGCAATCATCAAAATCTGTGAGAATAGTACAAAACAACAAGGAGTTTCCATGAAAACCAGTCAAATCAGCCACCTGCAAACATACCTCGAGCACAAAACCATACTTCTCCTAGTACAAAAACATCATGCCACCTACCACAGGGACCCTCGGACCAGTCTGCAACAACCAGCGCCACCAAATCAATTGAAATCGGCCATTAAAACCATAAATTTTTCTACCTTTTATCGCTTGAAAGCCTCTACAAATTTGAATTTGAACTTCAATGGTCATTTTATGGCTTAGGCAACAAATCAACGATCAACATTTAAACTTGAATCACCTTTATATCGTGACCATCTGATCCTGAGATTTCACAGGCTTATGATTTATCTTTTATAGGAATCCTGGTTTACATTCGGCGACCACATGACTAAGAAATCTCATTCGTGAAATGAAATCCCAACTCAAGCTTAACCTCAGTGAAACAACGAACAAAGGAAAACACTTAACCTTAGTTCACAATCGATGAATTGGCAATAGAAGGATTTGTGCCAATTCGCATAACACTTTTCTTCTTTACCAGATTATTTAGCGACAACGCGAAACCTTGTTCACCAGATCATGAGACCTTTAAGCATATCACCAAAACACTATGTGAACCATCGAAATCTTTGAAATTTTTTAGACCGCCAAAACATTTATCGGAACCACTAAGCCTTTGCCTGGAAGATCAACGACCATCTGAAGTTCGCATACCCATTCGAGATTCTATTAGATTACACGCCCACCGTTAGATCAAGAATCTCCTCCCTAATTTGACAACCCTTTGACATAAAACAAAATCAATAGCCATCACAAGAGCTTAAGCCTCTGACAAAACCCATAAGATCAAATGCCGATCATCGATTCATTGACAGGATCAGGACGCTCTGACACATCCTGAAACTAGGTCCCACTGACAGCATGCCACAGTGCAAATACATGATGAATAAAATATTGCCAACTGTGCAAATGTGTCAATGGACCCACCTAGAGGCTTTATGAGAATCAATGGCTGTCGCTATACCACTGCGCTAAAGGTCGAGCATGTTACATCAGTGATATTATGATTGCCACAAGATTAGATCAAACCTTAATCTGCTTGAATGCCAAGAAGACCGGTCCCACTGACAACACTCCACTTCATACTTTTGTCGACCAATGAGATACCTCCAAATCAGCTTACCTAGCAGTGTACCCACTCAAAAGAAAGGCTACATCATGAAAGAAAATCAACGGCTATCGCAGAATCTTATACCTTTGACACACCCCTTGCGAAAAAATGACAATCATTGAATCAGGATGAACTAAAACCGGGCCCGCTGACATGATACAAGTCATTCTTGGTAACCAATACTTGCATGACACATCAGTATAAATCTAACAGCCGGTCCACATGTAACACTTCTATGAAAAGCACCTACCATTTCGTGACTCAGTGATTGAAGGAAAACAAGCTGCTTCACCGGGTCCCATAATATTTGATGATAACCCCAAGACTTTAAGATATTAAGCCAACACTCAGTCACGTAATCATGAAAAGGTAGAGCCGACCGCTAGGTGATGATTAAGTGGCCCAAAAAAGTAACATTAAAATATAACAAGGCCAGGGTAATACAAAGGTTTTTTACACCAACGACTAGTTTTTTGAATTTTTGAACCAAGGGTTTGTGCCAGGGACCTAAAATAAATTGCAGAGACCAAAACAAAAGTGCCAGAGCCATGAATTTTTTTTACAAGTGCTAACACAACATAGATAGAGACCATCATAGTTGCACTTTTAGAGCCTACCATTTTTCTGCATGTATGAACTGCTCTTATTCTTCAGTGTTCTTCTTTGTGAACCATTCAAACCTTCCAGGCAATAGTTTTGCAACAAATAGTAAACAATGTCTTGATACCAAACATCGGTAACCACTCCTTCATTGGTTTATACTTGGCACACCAAAGTGTTCTTAGTTTTTGCCATCATATTGGTAAGGCCTTGTCCTCTTACTAATTTCATTGGTTGGATCTCGATGTCAAACTCTTGAAGTATAGCCATCCATTTTCCCCTCCTTTCTCCTAGCTCATTCTTCATGAACAAGGACTTGACTACATGATTTGGAACAATGGTGATGCCCTTACTTCGAAGGATGTAGTGTCTGAATTTCTTGACGACCTTAACCAAGGAAAAATATTACTTATCCAGATTCAGATATTTGAGCTCTGCATTCTTTAGAGGATAGCTGATGAAAGCTATCAGTCATTCATCTTCTCCTTCTTTCTTCTATGTGAGGATTCCTACACATGAATGTTCTGAAGCAAAGGAATAAACCTTGAATGATAGAAGATAATTGGGACTGACCAAAACTGGGGCAGTGGCAATGGATGTCTTGATTTCTTCAAAGGACTCTTTAGCCTGAGTGCTCCATTCAATCTTAGCATCTTTCTTCAACATATCATTTAACAGATGCACTATCTCTGCAAACCCACTGATGAATTTCCTGACGAAGTTGATTTTCCCGAAGAAAGATTTGAACTCCTTCCTACTATTTGGGGAAACCAGTTTGAGAATAGCCTCAACTCTCTTAGGGTCAATTGAGATGCATGTCTCAGATATGATATGCTTAAGGAGCTTGCCTTGAGTCACCCCAAAGACACACTTCTTAGGATTTAGTGAGATTTTGTAATGTCGACACCTTTTCAGGACCTTTCTTAGATCTTCAATGTGGTCAATACGGTTCCTGGAGAAAATTGTGAGGTCATCCATATAGCCAAAAATGCATTTGTTGAACAAGCCTTTAAACACCTCATCCATAGCACATTGGAAAGTAGCTCCTATGTTGATCAAACCGAACGACATATGACGATAAGAAAATGTCCCCTATTTCATTGTGAGTGCTATTTTTAGGTGGTCTTCTTCTTTTACCATGACTTGGTTGTAACCTGAGTAGCCATCTAGAAAAGACATCATTTGGGAACCATTTACCTCCTGCAATACTTCATCAAGGGATGACAATGGGTAATTGTGCTTTTGAGAGGACCTGTTCAAGTTTCTAAAATCCACATAGAGCCAAACCTCTCAGCTTTTCTTTCTCATAGGGATGAGGTTGGTGACCCAAGTTGAATGCCAGATAGAAAAAATGATCTTGGCATCAAGCAAATTTTGTACCTCCTTTTGGATCACTGGTTCGATCACGGGATTCACTGACCTTTATCTTTGGTGAAAAGGTTTAGCATCTCGATTCAAAGGGATGTTGTGAATGATAACATTGGGATCATAGGTTTTCAAATCTTCATAGCACCATGCTATGATGTCTTTGTATTTAGTGAGTAGCTCGATCATCTGCTTCTTTTCTTAAGGTGTACCTACTTTACCAATACAAACTTCCTTGGGTTCAAGCCGTGTACCCAAGTTGTAAAGCTCGCAATCATCACCGCCCACTACTGGTGTTTTTCCTCTTTCCTAGGCATGCTCATCTTTATCAAAAATCCTTTCTAGGGCTACCATTCCTTTCAGAATGGAGTTGGTCTTCAAATTTAAGATCCCCAAGTCATCTGACTCTTCTATTTCATCTTCTTCTTCATCAATTATTTGTTTGTCAAAGATGGTGACATTCATGATAAATTCCAGTATCTGTTGATCATCTTGGAATACTTGGAAGTTTTTGATATTGTCAGGGACCACCGGTACAACCACTAGTTCCACGGAGAATTTCTTCAATTTGGATTTTTCCAGTGGTTGTAAGGAGCTTGCCGACACCGCCAAGGCATCAACAACTATATTCTTTCTTCTTGGGACACTCCGGATGTTGAAGGCTTCAAAATATTTGATTAGATCCCAAATGTGATTGTGATAGAAGGCCAATCACTTGTCGGTGTAGGAATACTATCTCTGGATCTATCAAACTATCAACTATGAGTCACCTTCTACAAGTAACACTTTCACTTTCTTCTCATGCGCCAAGAGAAGACCCCAAACTAGAGCCTCATACTCGGCAACATTGTTGGTGCAGTAGAATTGCAGTCGATAGGTAGCATAATATGAACCTCCATGATGGTTGACCAATTCAATCCCAACCCTTTCTCTTTGTTTACACTTGGAGCCATTAAACCTAAGTTTCCATATAGGGTGATTCTTATTCGAAGATGATTTAACTTGGGCTTCCGAAGTCACCTCCGACAGATGTGCATTACCCTGGGATTCAACAAGGACTTCGGGTGGTGATAGATCTTCTATACTTAGGGCCTCCAAATTATCTTCATCTGAGTATTCTTGTTTGGAAAGGGGAACCCATTTCATTTTTTGTTTTGCCTTGGCATCGTGCCAAACTTCATGACATGGAGGCAGATAATCATCATCAGAAGAGCTCCATTCCTCTTGTATAAAACATTCAGCTATGGGAACCTGGGATTCCTCACAAAGGGGAGATCCATCCTCACTTGAATGTGTTGTTGTATCCTTTGTAAGCTTGGATGCACCAGACATCTGGCTTGTTACTTGGACTACTCCCTCTTGGCAGTCCTGGCATGTAAATTCTGAGTGGTTTGTCTGATGAAGATGATAATACCCTAGTAACATCAGTATGTTTGGGTCAGCGTCTCAGCCAAGATGTCTCATATTTTTCATTATACCACCTATGAATTATGCGAGAATCTCCTTAGGAATTTGGGTACTTACTAACCCTTGCATGGGCTATCGTTTGAGCTCTCTTCTTCTTTGAGATGGAATGCAAATGCTTTGTCGAAGCGATACACTCCCAAATCAGCTTGTGAGAACAATACTTCATTTGGGGCATTGTACTCCATTATCATTTGTTTTAGCTTAGGCTCTACATCAATCTTGATCTGGTTATTGAGCCCTTTCCATGGTAGCCAAAGTTGAGTAAAGTCATTGGAGAACCATCCTCTCAAAGATCGGGTCCATTCTCTACTGAGCAGCATGCCATATGTTTTTGAGATGTCCACCACATGGATGTCAATGCAATATTGGATCTTGGGGTCAACTGTTAGCTATCAGTTGTATGTGTGTATCTTTCAAGACTCCAATGACTTTGACCTCTATTTTGTCAAGTTGGATCACCACCCTGTTAGTCGATTGGGGGCTCATCCCCAACTTTTGGCATATGGACAATGGCATCATGTTTCATGAAGCCCCTGATTCAATCAAGCAGTTATGCAATTTCCTCCCAAAGATCTTGAGACTAAGTAAGAATGGGGGTACTTCTACCCTATCTTTGAACATAGTTGGCATCGCCTCTACTGCATTCATGTTAGACGTACCTCTAGTGTTATTACTAGACGAGGCCGATTTGGAATGATCTAGTGACTTTAAGAGGGCCTCTCTTTGGGTGGGACAACTCTGTAGCATGCCATACACTGACATGTTGGTTTGAAATTTCTTCAATTCCTCCATTATGCTATACTTTTCACTGTTTCAAACTAGATTTTTAAGCAGAGTAGGTGTTGCATTGCTGGAGCGACAATGGCACTAGGACCTCTTGGGGGCATGGGATTATTGCTAGCCCATGGATTAGGTGGAGTTGGCTACATTCCTAGGAGAATGTCATTAGTCTGAGGTTCCCTTCTACTTCTTAGGTTATAGGTGTTTCTGTTATTGTTCTGGAAAGTGTGGACCTCAGAGTACTCCAGATGATTTTCTTGATTGAAAGGGAAGACAAAATCTTCTTCCATGGTGTTATTGATAGGAGTTCCACCTGTACTTGGATCATATGAATCGAAGACCATGGCACTGAAGTGGGTCTGGGAACTTTCAAGATCTTGGGCTTGTTGGTTATTGAATTCACCTCAATATTCATAATTTGGTTGATGCATGTTGGGACCTTGGGTAAAGTTGACCTCAAATGAGTTGAAGGCGTTGGCATTGTCCACAGGTATGCTACCATTATTTGGAGGTGTGTTCCATGTTCTATTTGTTCATTGTTGTCCAAACTGCTTGTCTTGAGAAGTGTTCCCATAACCTCCACCATTATTGTTGTTGTTGTTATTGTTGTAATTTCCATAATTATGATTGTGATTTTGGGAGTAGTTATTTGGGGCAGCCATCTGATGTTGGTAGTTCCATTGGGTTTGAGATGGGTTGAGCTTCATCCGAGTAATCTCTTCAGTTAACTGGGACAACATCTTCTTCATGGAATCTAATTCATTCACTAGAGCATGGTATGACTCGTTTGGGACAAAAAAAATTTATTCACACAAGGAAGCCTTATGTGTATCATACCTTGGGTATGTGATGGCAAGTGGTGGGGCAGCAGCGTATGGAGCAGGCACTGGGTTGAACCTTGGTGCATGTTGCACTAGAACTTGATTATTCACTGCGAATAGACTAGTCATAGCAACATTCCCTAATGTTGGTGGAATACCATAATTTCCTTTGGCTTGCGGGCCCATTTGTTGGGTAAACATGATAGCCTCATCACATACTTTTTCTAGAGTGGCTATGTCTCATGGAGGCAGCCTTTTAAAAAATATGGACATTAATGGATCTAAGGCTCGTAGGTACACTTGTATGGCAGCCCCAACTGGTATGGTATATGGAGCCTCAAGTTTTTGGTACATCTTATGGAAATGATGATTGAACATAGCAATTGATTTGTTGAGGTTATTTCTCACCAAGATGAAGTGGTGATGAAGCGTTGCTGGGTCCACATACAACTTGAATTGATTAAGGAATTTTGATTCAAATTCTACCCATGTAGTGATGGATCCTAGCGGAAAGTTGAGATACCAATTATATGAAAATTATTGCAGTGTGTAGGGGAAAAGGTGACGCACAACATCTTGATGAGAAATCTCCTTACGATTGCACAATTCCTTGAATGCGCGAACATGTTCTTCTGCTGTCCTAGATTCTCCATAGATGAAACGTGGGCAGAATATATTAGGATTCTTGGGTAGGTGATGGAGCTATCCTTGTATGTTTAATGGAGGGCTTTGAGCATTCATGAAAAATGCCATTAGAGGTGGTGGTGGAGGAGGAGCAGGCAGGGCAGCAATGGTTGGAAGTGGAGGAAGATTCAGATGATCCGAAGTATCCTCTCCATGCTTTGTTCTGTTGCTACGGGGTCTGCGAAGCTCTGTAAGTTCAAGGAACTCCCCTTTGTTTGGTGAAGATCTAAGGACTCATTGAAACCTTTTAGGAGAGAATGATCCAATATTTTGGGGTGTCCCTTTTGAGCACCCTCCTTCTAGTGCCACTTTTATTGAGCATTATTTTTATAAGAAGACAATGGCTAGGAATTTACATGACCAAATTCCCCTCTTGGAAGATTGACATAATCAATCTCAAGGTTCCTTCTGGCTGGGTCTCAACCGCTTGGATAGATCAATAGAAGACAAATGTGAATCTATTAACAAGGAGGCCTTTGTTGGTTCTTTTCTCAAGGAAAACTGTAAAACAAACTTTAGGAAACCACAATATCTCTTTTTGGATTTTCAGATTTAAGAATAAAAAGCAATGTAATCTAATTAATCTACTAAAATGATTTACAAAGATGGTAAGAAGTAGTAGGGTAACAAGAAATTAAAAAGAATTACTAAAAGAAAATCTAATGGACATAAACCAATACCACACCACTTTGTGAATTAAATAATCGAGAAGATGAGGAAACCCACAAAATAGAGATCAGAACATGTCACAATCTTCAACTATTTAGATGCAATCATTAGCGGAATGAAACAAACATAGGCGTATGATAAGCCAAAACTCATCAAATCATGAAGCCACCCTAGATGTGTGCACACATGAGACAAGTTAATCTTTAAGCACCAAAGAATAATCCTCTCAGAGATTCATCACAATAAAGCAGTACAATACCAACAAACACCAAACTAAGAAATCACAAACTTAAAATCATCAAACAATCAATTGGCTCTTTGAAACAAAGAATGAGAAAATCACACATTCAAAAATTTTGCATAGATAATAGAAGCATCACACCATGAATGAAGCACCAGTTGTATGTATTGTATTAATGATCAAATCGACCCTCATTACATCATTTTATTACAATCTATAGAGCCATGCTCTTATTTTCATAGCTAGGGTTTTGCTGCAACTGAAACTTGAAAGTAAATCTAAACTAGAGATTGTGTTAATAAAAATACTTCTAAAACTTAGCTAAACTACCCTAGCATGGAATTAAACCTTGTGCATTACACAACTTTGAATAAATCATGCATTAAATAACTCGAAAATGGAGCTGGAACTTGTGCATGCTCTTTATAATCTTCATGTTTCCACCATTGATCTTTGGCGACAACTTCTCCACATGGACCCAACTAGAAGAGATCCAAAAATCATGTAGAAAGGACCCCCAAAAAGAAGCCTAGTTGACTGGAAAATCAACTCTGAGATAACAGGAGTTAACCTTCAGACATGAGAAAAAACTGCCAAATCCTGACAATTGGTCCAAAAAAACCAAGTTCAAAAAATGACTAAGTGTTAAGTCCTCCATCTCCAAAATTTTGGACTTTGGACTTTCAGAGGCCAAAAGTTCTCTAGGGCTGAAATGCCAAAAATCAGGCTCTGCAAAAATGGCTAAGTGTCAAAACTGCATTTTTCTATACAAAATTCTGACTGAACTTGGACTGGATGCTCATTGACTAGGGAGCACTTTTGGATATGCTTTCTTGAACCTATCCACAATCTCCACACCTCTTCAAAATTGGGCATCTTGACCCCTTGAAAAATTTCTTGTTGCCTATCTTGGAAGGTGATTAATTCTCTTACAAAAGTCTGTATTTCTTCTTCCCAAGATAGCATTTTCTGAATCTCCTCCTTCTGATAGAACATTTGTTGGAGATCCTCTTTGGTCTTCACTCCCCGAAATATATCTAGGTTTTGGTTGATGATGAAATTTAATGAATACATAGTTTTTTCATCCTCGTCGTCATATAGATCAAGGTCCAAGCCTTCAAAGAACTTATGCAACTCTTTCACAAAAAGTACACCATTGCCCCTTCACTTATCTACTCTTTTGAGGACCTTTTCAAAGATGGTCACCGCCATTGTGATTTCCTAAATCCATTGCTCAAAATTTTCCAATTTCGAGCCTTCATACACTTTTACCAAATCTTGGAAGCACTGCTTCCTTATTATTGTTAACTCATCAAGCACCCTTTGCCAGTTTAGGATTGTCTCCTCCAAACCATTTTCTTCGCTCATGATCTCTACTATGGAGGTTATTCCTAAAAGAATGCTTCTAAGAGGCCTTTGAATCTTCTTCAGGGATAGCTTAGTAAATTTCTCAAAAATCCTCCTTGCAATCAGCACAGGCCTGTACAAAAGAATGTGGAACATTTGTATTCATTTCTCCCCTCTTCTCCAAAATTACTTGTAATGAGGCCTCAGGGTTATTAGGGTCAATGGGACCCGCTGTCTTCAAAATGAGCCTCTTCATGGCTTTGTTTTGTTCTACCAAAGCCTTTATTCTTTCCTCATCCTTGTCCATGAATCCAAGGGCATGTTTTAATCTAAGGGTAGCCAAGGTCTTGCTCCCTTCTTTAGTTGGCTCTCCCAAGTCTACCTCCTCCAACACGTAGTTTTTAGGAGTGATTTTAGCTGTACTAACATCCATTGTGGGAATGGCCACCTGTGCCTTCCATCTACCCACTTGATCCTATGTCACACAAGATAAATTTCTTTCTCAAGTGATGGATGCTTTTTGATGAAATGCTTGCCTAGTGCATCCATGTCTCTCTCATCATTAGTATAGACCCTAATTCTTGGTTGTATCTCTTTTGTGAACCAGGTGGGATTTGAAAAGGAAGTTAATGGCTCATATGGAGCTACCAAAGTGGAGGAAGTTGTTGGATGCTCTATCTCCATTTCTCCCTGAATTTCCTCTCCTTTATCTATTTCTTGTTCCTCCATTGTATTCATCTCACCCTCCTCCTATGTTTGTTCTTCTTCATCAGCTGTTTGCTGCTCATTTGCTATTTTTTCTTCTTCATCCACTTGTTTCTCCTCCTCTACTTATGGCTCTTCCTCAACCTATGATTATCCTTGATCAGTTCTCTATTTCGATCTCACATGCTCTTCTTCCACTTTCTCCTCACTAATTGTCTCTGCTTATTTCTCTGGCTCTTGAGAGCTTGGTGGTACTATTTCAGTCTGGACCTTTGGAGGAGTGGGAGAAACAAAGGGAGTGGGTGAAGGCATTTGAGGCAGAGGAAGAGTTGGCATGGGAACATGAGATGGTGTAGGTTGCTGAGGCAATAGAGTGGTTTGTACTGGAGGGGGTAGTGGAGTGGTAGGTGGTGTTTGAGATGAAGAAGGGAGCGGAGTGGGATGCACAGGTGGAGGTGGAGGTGGAATGGATGAAACCAAAGGGACTTGTGTAGCCGTGTCTTCCTTAGAAGTGACACCAATAGAAGGATCCTTTTCTATCTCCATGGCTTCCTTTTGCAACTCAATCATCTCTTCTATATTTGGCTCTTGCAACCCTTGCAGAGCTTCCTCCATCTTCTTGCCATGGGGTATGGTGAATTGGGTAGGGAAGGAGTGAAAATTCACCAACTTTCCTATGGCCAAAAATTCTTTCTCAAATTCATGAAAACCGTGAAGCCCTTCAAAGTCCCTGATATCAAATTTGTCATCACCCAAGGCATCTAGGTTTATGGGCTCTTCTTGAGTTACCCCTTTGTCATCTTCTGGATCATCATCCACTATTCTTCTCTTCTTCATGAATCCCACAAACCGGGTTCTCTTGCTAAGGGGTATTTCATCTAGTTCATCTTCACCATCCTCTAGCAAGGTGTCCATTTGCATAGGTGTTGAGCCTTTCTTTCTTTTATACACATTTCCTTTGATTACTCCAGCTGGCTTGGGTCCTATAATCTTGAACTTGGTTTTCTTTGCCACACTATGAGAATCATGGCCACTAGAAGAAGGCACATCTAGAGGAGCTATGCTCCCGATCATTTTGGTCTTAGGCTTCTTTGAATGTGTTGTCAGACTGTAAGAAGTTGGGTGTTCATGTCTGTATACCATTTATAGCTTCAGAGGAGTAGCCTCTTTGAATTGTGGCTTCATAACCTTCTCACATTTCTTCCTCTTTTCTTTAGAGGGCTGCTCTGGTAATTGCTTCATTGACATAGGTTTCATCAGGAACAGGTGGGTGAACCATGATTTCATGACTTTGACAATGTGTCAGGTGCTGAAATCAATGTCATCATTCTCATCCCTGTCCACCTCTGCATTCAAGATAGCCCTTGTGTACACCTTATCCTGATTGTAGATGGCATCTAGAATATCCTAGGAGTTAGCATCCTTCACCTTCTAAGGAATTTTAAGTGACAGAGTGGTCTATGCTAGCTCCAAACTCATCCAGTAGTAGTCACGAATGCTTGGATGTTTCGGTGTGTGACAACACTGAAATGCTGAAATAGGCCGAGCACTTATGGAATTTTTGAGGTTTTTGAAAGCTTTGAAAGTTTCAGATCGTGAAGGTCCAAAACTAGGGTTTGGTCCGTCAGACTCAAAAGTGAGTCCAACAATGAGTTTGACCACAAACTCACCAAGGGTATGAGAGGGGACTACCACATGACCCCTGAGGCCAAACCAGGCCTGATGAAACACCCTAACCCTAAGTGACAGGCCAAAAAGGCCAAAAACTACAAAACCCTAACCTACGACCAAAAGAAAACAAAAGAAATGAAGGAAAGAGAGGAGAAGGGACACACCAACCTCAAAAAAAATGAAGGCAAGAAGATGACAAGCGAGATTGAGACAATGAGAAAGAAGTGAAGGTGTGTGAAGAAGCTCTGAAAACATGACAAGCAAGAGCGTAGAAGTGATTTGAAAAAACCTGCTCTGTGCCTTATATAGGCAATTTCAGAGGCTGACGTTAGCAGCCCGCCGATCGGCCTTTCGACCTTTCGGGGGTGTCGGACCTCTGAAAGGCTGAAACTCTAAAAGGTCGACTCCCTTTTGGGGAGTCAGACCTTTGAAACTTTGAACCTTCAAAAGTTCGTAAAAATGCTAGGGCCAAAAATGTCTAAGGCAAAATAGATTGCTGCCTGAACTCTTCACCCTTTCGGACTTTCACATTTTCAGACATCCGAACGTGCAGAAGGGTGACACGATTGAAAACAAAGAAAACTAAAAAACAAAAAACAAAAGGACAACAAGCAAGAAACCAAAAGACAAGCAAAAAGTAGAAGGGGGGTCCCTGAAGCCAAAAGGCTAAAAGGGGAGCATGGTTGTGGGACCACAAGAGGTTTATAATTAATTAAAATGATAAAAAATAAAGTGTACACCTAAAATTAAGGGCCCAAAAAATAAAGTGCTGATGTATTTGAAATGGAATAGGACTCATAATACTAATTTAAATTGATAAAGGTATTATAATGCATATAGGAATGAGAAATACTAAAATGAGTACTAGGAGAATGTGAAATTGGACACCCTAGTTAAAGGTGTACAATTTATGATGCTACAATACTATGAATGTGATTAGGTTTAGTTTTGTGATCAAAGATGGTATATAAGTTTATGAGGGGATCACCTTGGATTTCTAGACCAATGGTTAGATCTTTGATTGAAGATAAGATGATCTTGAATATATCATGATAAATAGTAGATTCCTAAGTAAAGCTTGGATTAAATTGAATGTCATGATCATATATAGGGGAATAATTGATGGAATCATTTAGATAAAATCATAATAAAAAAATAGATTATCATGGATGCTATTAATAGGATCTTGACCAAGGCTCAAATAAACTTGGATATCATGATCATCTATGGGGGTTTTCAAAGTAACTTGATCTTGATTTATGATGGATTTTACTTCATCAAGATTTGAATTTTTCTCTTGACATAGATCCAATAGTTTAGCTAATGGAATATTGTAATTTTGGACATTAAACATTTTCTTAGAAACAAAAAAATATGAAGAAATGATCTTATTTTATAATTTTTGATAAAAAATTAAGTAGAAGATAAGGATAAGAATAAAAAAATTTAGTTAACTAAATTGAATGTGGAAATATTGTTCATATTACCTTGCATTATTGTATCTCCATCAACTCTTGTAGACACCAACCTTTTGGTAATTGTGAAGTCATCCATACCAATAATTTCATGTTTAAATATTTAATAGTTCAACTAGATTTTGCAATGTTAGATTCTTGTTCATTTTAGAAACATGGAGTAGATGAAGTTGGCAGACATGTATTTGTACAATATACACATGCATACATACCCACGAAATATTATTTACCTTTCTAAATTAATCTAAATATGAAGCAATAAAGGTTATCTCTTTCATTTTATCCTATAAATCTTGTTCTTCCACCTCAACAAGACATCTAGCTCACTCTCATCCACTGCTATTGACAATGTGTGTAAGGAAATTCAAGACTGCCCAAAAAAGATAATAAACTATTATATTCTAGCTAGATTATCATAGGACACTCTCTAGTCAAAATATGAATTTAACAACACTCAATTGAATATTTTTTCCTTGTTTATTATAGGCACAATCTTTCCAAATTGACCTTCAACTGAAGCTCCACATTCAACAACCTTAAAATTTATTTGTATTTGTTTATCATTTTTGAGGGAATACTTAGCATGAATAAAATCTTAGCATAAGTACAATCTTCTATTTTTCCATCTTATCATTAATTTTTCATTTTTGTTTATTAATCGTTTTCCATAAGCTTTTTTTATATGGTTTTATATAGTGTCCAACTTTAGCTATAACTTGTTGTCCCTATGGTATTTCCATCTAAAAATATTACATTCCCATTTTTTAAAAGTTTCATCTTGTTGCAAATATGAGTAAGTATTTTCATTGATGTTATTAATGTCCAATAAGGTCTGGAAGTATGAGTTCACTTTATGTTCTTGTCTATTCTATAATGATGTTGTATTAGAAGATTGCATATGTATTCATAGTAACATATGTAGATTGATGGTGGTAACTGTAGATGATATATCTAGATGTCTCAGGTATATTTTGGAGCATTGAAGAAGTATTTAGGTGTCTAAATGATTATTTTGGTGAATAGTCTATCACATAGGGTTCAATATTTTGATATGAATTGTGATGCATTGATTCATATTGTCTTGTGGTTTTAATAGGATGTTGGTGGATGCAAAAGGATGTTAGTGTTGGTTCTAGACAATAGATGAATAGATAGGCTCTATAGCTTGACTTAGGGACTAATTTTCCTAATTAGTAGCTATTGAATCCTACTATATAGACTTCATTTATTTGTCATACCAAGGATGTACACTTGAGATGGATTAGCACTATATGTGCACTAAGAATCCCTAAGGCCATGCTAATAAAACTTTAATCAAAGAAATTTTGAACTGAGTACTTTAAAGGAAATGCATAAGTAACTTTCTTCTAATTTTCCATGGAAAAAATCATCTTAACTCATGTTGAAACAAATTTTTTGTATTTAACCAAGCTAAATTTATCACCCTATGTTGTCTCTAGGAACAATCACAAAGATGAGTGTTTGTGGATGCAAGAACATGCCTTCACTAAATGAGCAACAACTAACAAAAATAGAGCACTTAATCAGGTAAATTAACCTATAGAAAGAAAACAACAAGTTTCCTCACCAAGTGGGCCATTACTTGAGTGGGTACTCTTGGAGATTAACTATGAAAGCATAAGATAAGTTCTCAATATTACTACTTTCTATTATTGATAACTAAAATTGTTCTTTTTATAATACAACATAAATTGATTACAATGCTCAACCAAAAATTTCTAAGGGAAAAGGTGGGAGACTTTATAGAAAATAAAAGACTAACTAAATAGCACCTCACTCCCTTGGATTTATGAAGAGTGCATTTATTATAAACTAGAAACTTGGAACAACATGAGTAGGATGGAGTCCACTCTATTCAACATTTAGTTGAACTCAATATTTTCCTAGATCTACTTTGTGATTAGGCATGAGAATTAGTTAGGAAGATGGATGTTCACCTAACTTTCTTCAAGAAGTCTTCCTTGGAACAGAGAAATTGGATTGGAATTAATAACCTTGTGGATCGATTCCTTGCTTGTCTTTCTCAGATTGCTTCAAAGGACCTATTGAAGCTTATCATTCTTTGAATTACTCAATAGCCACACTCAAAAAATTAGTACCACACATTCTTGTTCATGCATTAGCAACCAAACAAACCATTCATCACATTATTTTATATAAAAAAAATATTTATATTATCTTTATAGGATATCAACTTTATCACATAGGTCATTATGATAACATGCTTACTTATTAGTAGTTCATAACCAAAGTCTTAAAAAATACTACAAAACCATATAGTCCAAGGATTTATATAGTGAAACAAAATCTTAACCAAGCATAAAACATATAATAAAATAAATGAAAATGGGGCACACGAGTTCCCCAAAATTAAGTCGTTGATGGTATTCCAATAGGGTAATTCTAGTTCTCCATCCAAGCAGTAAACTTGAAATCATTAACTGAGGTATGCCCCATGGTATTGACAATCAGATTTAGGAAGAATCCTTGATCTTTTTTCAACTTCTCCCATTGAGACTTTTATTTGCTAAAATCATCATAGGTATTTCCTCCCCAATGTGGAATCGACCACCAAAGTCAAGGTGGATGAAATGTTAAAGGAATCTATTTCTCCCTTTGATGCAGAAGCATCTCGGGTCCTTGGCAATCCTGTGTCACCAAAAAGATTTTGAAGTTTGTCTGTGTTGCTCGATTCCTACTTTGAATGAGTTGGTCGGTCTCCTTTGGTCATCAAGTGTGGTTGGTTATCTCCTAGATGGTCAGTTGTTTTACTGGTGCTCGACGATGATTGTTTGTTGCTTGGTCATCCTTTCTTACTGAGTAATTTATTTTGAGTTTCTGTTGAGGCCGACTTGTGCATTGATTTTGGGTCATAGATTTAATGCTGGTATCCATCATTGGGAAGCATGTGGTCCCAGCTCTAACCGTTCCTTTTGTTGATTGTGGATCTGAAAGCCGACTCAGTTCGGTAGCCTCTTGTATAAGTATAGTTGTTTGGTTAGAGTTTAGGGAGTCAATTTTTGATAGAAGATAGGAGATAGTAGAATCAAGATTGTTGGTAGATCCTCACATGTTTGAGGACTTCTATATTTCATTGTTATATCTAGCCTTAACCAAGAATGACTTACAACCCAACATGTATGAATCAATTTGAATGAAAGTTAATATATCAATGATCCTTCTTTCTCTCTCTCTCTCTCTCTCACTATGTTGTTGTTGCTTTTGCGAGTTGTTGAGAAGGCTAGATCTATAGGGTGTGCCATCATTTGGTCCCTCAGTTCTCTATCCTTGCTTCATGTGGTATCAGAGTGAGGTAAGATCTGGATCTAGGTCTATGGATCTAGATTTGTAGGTTCCTTCTTGCAAAGCCCTAGTTGAATTGTTGTGGGGTGGTAGATTGTGATCTGACTTGCAATTGCGGAGGGTTGTCAAGATGGTTCATGGGAGGTGAGAAGCGGATCCAGGATTGACAGGCATGTTGAGACAACTTGCTTCTAGGTTAGAAGTTGTTGAAACAACCCAGAGAAGAGTCAGACATCTTGAAGATGTTAGTGATGATGAAGTTGAAGTGGAACAAGGCGAAGCAAAACCTGCACCTATGATGGATCAAGGTGAGGAAAGATCCTTGAAGGCATTGACAAGTTTGAAGTCAACACCACATTTCAATCCCCCTGAATATAGTGGAAAATTGGATTTTGATGAATTGATAGACTAGATCACCGAAATGGAAAAATATTTTGAGTATGAAAATGTATCTGAGGAAAAGAAGGTGAAAATTGCAGGCACAAAGTTGAAAGGTCATGTATCCTTGTGGTGGGAACATTTGCAATTGGATCAGAAGAAGAAAGGAAAATAAAAAATCAAGGTATGGAATAAAATGGTGAATAAATCGAAAGGAAAGTTCTTACCTTGTGATTATCAGATTAACCTAGTTAGGTGAATGCAAAGTATAAAGCAGAAAGATATCTCAGTAAAAGAGTATACTGAGGAATTCTATATATTAGATATCAGATTTGGACATGATGAGGATAATGTGGAAAGAATGGCTAGATACCTGAATGGTTTGAGATTTTTCATCCAAGAGGAAATCAGTTTGGTCAAGTTGGAGAACATTGAAGAGGCTTATCAATTTGCATTAAAAGTTGAGGAGAAATTGAATAAGAGACATGAATAGAGACAAAGAGGTCGAGGTGGTAGATTCCCTAGAGGAAGAGGTAGATCTTATGGTGAAAATGGTAGATCTGAACCTGAAAAGACAAATTTGGACAAAGGCAAGACCGAGTGGAAAGGTGAAAGTTCATCTAGAGGTAGAGGCAGTAACTACTGAGGTAGTTATAGCAGAGGTAATTTATAAGGAACTTTTTACAATTATGGAGAAGAAGGACATAGATCTTTTGAATGTACACATGCTAGTAAGAAGGCTGGTAGTAGTATAAATGCTTTGGTGCAAGAAGAGTCACCAAATGAACCTAAGAAGGAAAATAACTTGATGGTGAGAAGAGCATCGTGGAATGAAAGTAAAAAGGAAGATCCGGTAAGGAAAAGTTTGTTCAAGACTAGACATAGAGTTTCTAAATTTTTTTGGAAGGTAATCATTGATAGTGGTAGCTCAGAGAATTTGGCATCTAAGGACATGGTCACAAAATTGCAGTTGGAAAGGTTGGAACATCCGAAGCCCTATCATATTTCATGGATCAAAGATGAGCATACACTCTTGGTAAGTGAACAATGTTATGTGAATTTGAAGATTGGAAAGTACTATGATAAAGTGTTGTGTGATATCATGCCTATGGATTGTTGTCATATTCTATTGGGTAGACCTTGGAAATATGATAGACATGCTATATATGATGGGAGATTGCATAAGTATAGTATTGTGGTTGATGGAAGAAAAAAAATCTTGTTACCTTTGATGGAAAAAACTATTAGTAATGTTTTCATCTGTGAAAGTTTGCTTGATGGAAGGGAGAAAGTTTGTTAAGGATATGAAGAAGATAGATGTATGTTTTGTTGTGATTCCTAACAAACTGAGTAAGAAAACAGAGGTTAATGTCCCTAAGGAGATTGATAAGTTACTCACCAAGTACAGTGATATCATTTCTAATAATGTACCTGATGGTTTTTCACTGAAGAGAAGTATTTATAATTGCATGGATCTAATTCCTAGAGCTAGTTTACCGAATAAGGCACCTCATCGGTTGACACCTAGTAAGAATCAGGAATTGAACCGACAAATTTAAGAGTTGTTGGATAAAGGTTTGATCAGAGAAAGTTTGAGTCCTTGTGCAGTACCTATAGGATTGGCACCTACGAAGAATGGAGAATGGCGAATGTGTACTGATTCCAGAGGAATCAATAAGATAACAGTGAAGTATAGGTTTCCTATACCGAGAATGGATGACATAATGGATAGTTTGACTGGAGCAAAGTATTTCACAAAGATTGATTTGAAAAGTGGGTATCATTAGATCAAAATTAGAGAAGGTGATGAGTGGAAGACTTCTTTCAAGACAAAAGAAGGTTTGTATGAGTGGTTGGTTATGCCTTTTGGATTAACTAATGCATTGAGTACTTTTATGAGATTGATGAATGAAGTTTTGAAGAAATTCTTGGGTAAGTTTGTGATTGTATATCTTGATGATATTCTGATATTGAGCAAGACTAGCGAAGAACATTTGTTGCATGTTAGACAAGTTTTGTACAGATTGAAAGAAGAAAAGTTGCTGATAAATCTAAAAAAGTGTTCATTCATGAAAAAGGAGATTGTGTATTTGGGATTTGTAATTTTAGCTGATGGTTTGAAGATGGATCCTGAAAAGGTTGAAGCTATTCTGAATTGGCCTACACCTATGAATGCTAGTGAGGTAAGATCATTTCATTGTTTAGCAAGTTTTTACCGAAAGTTCATAAGGAATTTCAGTTCAATTTTTAATGTTATGACTGAGACTATGAGAGGAGATAAAAGAAAATTCAAGTGGACACATGGAGCTGATAAAAGTTTTGAGACTCTGAAGCAGAAGGTTGCTAAATTTCTTGTTTTGGCATGGCCTAATTTCAATAAGGTATTTCAAGTGGAATGTGATGCAAGTGGTAGTACAATTGGAGTTGTGTTGAGTCAAGAAGGTAAACCTATTGCTTTCTTTAGTGAAAAGTTGAATGATGTTAGAAGGAAATATTCTATGTATGATCAAGAATTATATGCTATTTTTCAAGCACTGAAGAAATGGAGACATTATTTGATACCAAGTGAATTTGTGTTGTATACCAATCATAAGGCTTTACAATACTTGGGTAGTCAGAATAAGTTGAGTTAGAGACATATGAAATGGGTTGAGTACTTGCAGAGTTATACATTTGTGATAAAGCATAAGAGTGGAGTCACTAACCGAGTTGCTGATGCATTGAGTAGAAGAAGATCTTTGATGACTGAGATGAAAATTGAAGTTCTTGGTTTTGATGAGATGAGAGATTTGTATGAAACTGATCCTGATTTTTCTGAGCCCTGGAGAAAGTGTAGAGCACCTATTCAAGATCAACTGAGTACAAAATGGGAAGAATATTTCATTCAAGAAGGTATGTTGTTTAAAGGTATTTGGTAGTGTATACCGAGAGGACAAATGAGAACTGATTTGATGAAGGAGAAACATAGTAGTGGTTTGGCTAGACATTTCAGTATTGATAAAACTTTGAGTTTGCTTAAGGAGAAATACTTTTGGCCATAGTTGTATAAAGATGTTCAAAAATTTGTGAAAAGTTGTGGAGTTTGTCAAGTTGCAAAAGGAGTAAGTCAGAATACTAGATTGTATACACTGATTGTTGTACCTGAGAAACCTTGGACTGACATCAGTATGGATTTTGTTCTTGGCTTACCGAAGACAGTAAGAGGTAATGATTCTATATTTGTTGTGGTAGATTTTCAAAGATCGTACATTTTATACCTTGTAGAAAGACATCAGATGTAGTACATGTAGCAGATATTTTCTTTAAGGAAATTGTCAGATTGCATGGATTACCGAGGAGTATTATCTCTGACTGAGATAATAAATTTGTTGGATACTTTTGGAAAACTCTTTGGAGAAAGTTTGGGATTGAGTTGAAATATAGTTCTACATTTCACCCACAAATTGATGGACAGATAGAGGTTGTCAATAGAAGTTTGGGAAATTTTTTGAGATGCTTAGTTGGAGACACACCTAGGAATTGGGATTCTGTGTTGGCAGAAATAGAGTTTGCATACAATAATTCAGTGAATAGGAGTACTGGAAAAACACCCTTTGAGATTGTGAATGGCATATAGCCGAGAGGTATATTTGATTTGAGAGACATTGCTGATGAGAGTAAGAAAAGTGCTGAAGGACTAAAATTTGCTGAGTACATGAAGACATTGCATGAAGATGTGAAAATCAAGCTGGAAGAGAGTAATCAGAAATAGAAAGACAGAGCCGATAGATCAAGGAGACATAAAATTTTTGATGTTGGTCATGAAGTGATGGTTCATTTGAAGAAAGGTCGATTTCCTATTGGAACATATGGGAAGTTGAAGATGAAGAAGTTTGGACCTTGCAAGATTTTGAAGAAATTTGATAGTGGAAATGCATATGAGATTGAGTTACCTGATGACATGGACATATCACTAATTTTCAACATTACTAATTTGTTTGAATATCATGAACCTGATGAAGACATGATAGTACCAATGGAATATCCTAAGAAGTAGAATGAAGAAGTTGAGAAGATTTTGGAACAAAGAATTGGCAAGAGTACAAGAGGTAAATAGTATATGGAATATCTGGTAAAGTGGAAGAATAGACTGATTGAAGACAGTTCATGGATTTCACAGTCTAAGTTGGATGTAGCTCAGACCATACCTATTGAATGATTCAAAGAATCATTCCTAAATAACCCCAGGTGTCTGATGCAGGAGCATCTTGGGTCCTTGGCAATCCTGTGTCACCAAAAAGATTTTGATGTTTGTCTGTGTTTCTCGGTTCTTGCTTTGACTGAGTTGGTTGGTAGTTGGTCAGTTTCCTTTGGTTGCCAAGTGTGGTCGGTTATCTCCTAGGTGATCGGTTATTTTACTGGCGCTCGGTGATGCTTATCTGTTGCTCGGTCATCCTTGCTTACCGAGTGGTTTATTTTGAGTTTTTGTTGAGGCTGACTTGTGCATTGATTTTGGGTCATAGATTTAATGCTGGTATCCATCATTGGGAAGTGTGTGGTCCCAAATCTGATCATTCCTTGAACCTTCTATTGATTGTGGATTTGAAAGATGATTTAGTTCGGTAGCCTCTTGTATAAGTATAGTTATTTAGTTAGAGTTTAGGGAGTCAATTTTTGATAGGAGATAGGAGATAGTAGAATCAAGATTGTTGGAAGATCCTCACATGTTTGTGGACTTCTATATTTGATTGTAATAACTTGCCCTAACCAGGAAGGCCTTATAGCCCAGCATGTATGAATCAATTTGAATGAAAGTTAATATATCAATGATCCTGCTTTCTCTCTCTCACTATGTTGTTGTTGCTTCCATGAGTTGTTGAGTAGGTTGGATCTGTAGGGTGCACCATCATTTGGCCCTCCAATTCTCTATCCTTGCTTCATCCTTTGACTATAACACAATTGCATGTATGTAGCTTCTTTGCAGACATCTACATGAAAGTTCTGAAGTGAATGATGCTCTACCTTCTTTAAGTTATTTGGCAATGCATTGTACCTCTAAGCCAAGTACCCAAATATCATTTTAATCTGAGGTTCCACTTCTTCAAGTTCTATATGAACTTGTTCCCTTATTTTCATCACCTTATCTAGCTTATTAGGGTTTTAAATCAAATTAGTCCACTCATAGAAGATTTTGTCAGGGTCTTCAACCTCTGCCTTGAGAGGTAGTGGAGAAACTTGTTTAATTTATTCATATTCCTTACACTATTCTCCCCTAATGTTTTCAATATGTGCATAAGACATGAGTTCCCTCAATTGAATATCTCCAATAGATAGCAAGGGATTGCAGTTAGAATCAAATGGAACATCATAAATATGTAGGTACAACTCACATAGAAAATTCTTGTGCCAAGGTTTAGCAGTCTGATTGGAAACTATAAAATGATTAGGTATAAGTAGGGATAAAGGGAGACCTAAAAGTATTCTTGTCAATTTATAGGAAAGGTACAAATCCTTCATTTGTAGTGCATATAATCATCGAGGTGGCATACACTCTATAATTTGAGGTACAAGAGTACCTACATTCTCTATTTTCTTCTTGAATTTCATAATTTCCTCATCCTTCCTCTAGAGTTCTTCCTATAATTGTTCCTCTTCCTTTTTCCATTCCTATTACCTCTCTATCAGAAATTCCCATAGCTTAAATGTCACATAAGCCCATGATGACAATGTTGTTGTGAACATAGGTTTATTACCAGGATGAGACTTTTGTTGTTTAGCCCTACTTATTTATTCTATGATTGCTACTTTATCTGTAGACCTTGCAAGGTTTTCTAAACCAATAGCAATTTTTCCTTCCATTGAAACTTCTTCTTCCTCCTATTCTATTTGTTCTCTCTTAGCCTCATCATCCATTTCTTGATTAGATGGAAAAATATCAAAGTGAACATAGGCTTCCTTAGTACTTCTTGTTTAAGTAGCCCAAGCATGATCACTATCTACTAATTCAAAAGATGTAGGAGTTTGAAAACCTGTAGGAGGTTTACTGGTATGATCAATTAGTTCTTCCCCAAAGTATTAGATAAGATTTTCTTAGATTTAGTTGAGATAGGGATATGCACAGTTTTGGTTTCTTTCCTACTCATAGGTTTTTGAGGCTTCTCACAAAGCCTATTACTTCTCCTTACTATCTTCCAAATAAATTTTTTTGTTTCTTTCTCAACTTTTGTTGGTTTCTTTCCAGACTTCTTAACCCTTTTTACAACTTTTGGTTGTTTTGTGTCTACAAACTTATGTTTAACAACTCTTGGACTCTAAGATTCAAACATTTTAGTTTTCCCTTCTTTTTTACAATGTCTTCCTCCTCATCTAATTTTATTTTTTCCCTAGTTGAAACAAGATTTTCTTCTGGGGCAGGGTTAGAAGTATTAGATTTTTCTTCATTTGACTCACCTAATGGGTTCCTAGAGTTAGATGCACTATCACTAGAAAGTTGGTGTAATAGTTTAGAGGATGAAGCCTCTTTTGTTATTTTGATAGTGTCTTCAACTCTATTGACCCTATGGGTTAAGGGTTGACTAAATGGATCCACATCAACTATCTTGACCCTTTTTACTAGTAAGAAATATCCCCAACTCTAACTCATTTGGGTATCTGATAAAGAATTTTCTACTAATAGTTCAATTAGACAATGATGGGAGAGAGAATTTGAAATAATTTTTGTCACCTTATCTTCCATCAATTTGGCGATGTTGTAAATAAAAAATTTGGAAAATTCACCAATCTACCATGTAGTAGGTGACTTAAGAGATTGAAGTGCACTCCATGCAACTATGATAATCTCCCTTCACATGTTAAGTAAATAAAACTATATGTGATCTCCTATGGGAATAGATTGGTAGGAGAGACATTCTCTTGGTTCCCTAGTTACTTACTTCTAGAGGAGGATCTTTGGGTACAATAAATTCTAATTGATATGATCTAGCATCCCTATGCTCTATATAGGGATCCCTTATTCTTGGTAATCCAATTATTTCTATAATCCTTTGTTTTATAACTGGCACTCTAAAACCCTTGATCATAGCATGATATTCCTTAAATGTCATGGAAAAATCATGAGCTACCTTCTCATTAAAATCATGGATCTTAATGAAATAGTCAAGCCATCCAACTCCTCTGAAGAGTGCCTTGCAATATGGGTCTTGTAGGATAAGCTCATGACTCATGGGTTAATGCCTAATTGGGGGTCCTCCCATTATACTAATTCCTTCTATCACTCTTATTTGAACTTAAAGAGAACTTAGAATTCCCTTATAACTCCTTATTTTTACCGTATTCCTGCCTATGCAAAAATTTCTCCTATTTTGTGACCCAAATTATCCATGAAATTCTTTCCTTCCTTGTTTCACAATTTTATTAAGGCACAATATTCACTAGGTACATCAAAGAGTTTAAGAAAAAGGTGGTGAGATTATTATGATTGCAGACATTTCAAGGAACAATACAAAATAAGATATGCATTTAAGAAATGGTCTCAACATTAAATTCTTGTAACAATTACTAAAATAGAAGAATAGACTCAATCATGCATAAATTCAAAAATAAATTGGCTACAATAATGATTCTATGATATCATCACCATAGTTATCATAACATAGCATGATAAGACTACCCCTCTCCCCAACTTAATATTAAACATGTGTCCACACATGCGATGGATCAAGGATGTAAGTGCAATACAAATATATATAGTTATGAATGTGACAAAATATTGAAGCTTGAATATTAATTAAAAAATTATGGTACGCACCCCATGTGTAATTTGAAGGTGACACACAGCACAAAATCCTTTCTATCATGCAAATTAAAGATTTTGGAAAAGATTTGAGAAAGGGAAAATTATGGAAAAGTGATTGTGTAAGACAATAAAATGGAATGAAATGGAGGTGAAGTGAAATGAATATGGATAGAATATGCCTATTAAAAATGGGAACTTTATTATGACTGAGGTTTCATGCCAACTAGGAATGCGTGGAGCTTGTCAAACCATGTAGATTGGCTGCATGAGATTTAATACCACTAGAGTCTTCAAACTGTTTCATAAAATCTTCCTTGCTAGCTGGATTATGGTAAAGGAAAAGTCTATGCCCATTAACCAATAGCTTAAATATAGCATTATCAATACTACTCCATTAAGAAACACCTTCTCTATTTGGTATGGTCTAATCCATTGTGTGTAGTTTTCCTAAGTTCTCTTGAAATATTGAATCATATAAAAGAGCCCAATCACTTGGAGTGAAGTGTTTTCTATTTATATTCTTATCATGCCAAATTTTTCTTTTCTGTTGAATCAAATTTGTATGTTGTAAAGCTATTTTTCTCATTTCATGCAATTGGTTGAGATGTAGAATTCTTTTAGTTTGTGTCTATAAAAAACTCATTCCTAATTCCAATGATGTTCTCAATGTTTTGTGTTCAACTTCTATTGGCATGAATTCCATTTTTCCATGCACCAGTTCAAATGGTGTGAATCTAGTGGTAATTTTCCATGTAGTTCTAAATGCCCAGACTGTTTTTGATAATTGATTGTCCCAATATTTTCTATGGAGCTTGATACTATCTTGGTGAGTATGGATTCAATATCTCTATTTTTTACCTCAACTTGAACATTTTGCTAAGGGTGATATGGGATTGACTTCTTTTTTCTGATATTATACTCCTTTACCAATGTTGTTATCATATTAGATGTAAACTATGCTCCTTAGTTAGTGACTAGCTCTCAAGGAACTTCATATCTAGTGAATATTTTTGCATACAAAAACTTAACAACCTTGTTGTCCCTAGCATGTTTCATAGCCTTTACCTCCACCCATTTGGTTAGGTAATCAACGCATACTAGAATATAGGATTTTCCATTGCAAGGTGGATATATAGGTCCTTTGAAATCCATTCCCTATTTGTGAAAAGGGGTTACTACCACTTGTGGATATAATGGAATTTCATCTAACCTTTGTGGGTTGTTGCATTATTTGGTACCTATCACACTTCCTAGTCTATCTAATATCATCTTTGTGGAGGGAAAATAATATATAGTACTAAGAATTTTCATGGATGTTCTTTTGGCTACAAAATGACCTTACCAAGGTTCATCATGGTAGGCATGGAGCACATCATATGTATCATCTTCCCTAATGTACCTTCTCATAACATTATCAGGGCATGTATAAAACAAAAAACCTAAAACCTAGGTGAAAGGAAAACTCTTCTCAACTATCATCTTCTTTTCCTTAGGTAAAAAATGAGGTGGGACTGCACTTGTCACTAAGTAATTAGCAATGTCGACATACTAGGTATTTTAAAGGTTGATTGTAAATGAGTGTTCATTTGGAAATGTGTCATCTATAGGAGGCTTTTATTCATGAGTTTCTAATGTAGAAAAAAAGTCTCCAACTACATTGGCTTTTCCTGACTTATCAATGATTGTGACATCAAACTCTTGCATAAGAAGTACCCACATAGTAATTATACTAGATACAATAGGTTTGTTCATCAAATATTTAATGGAAACATGATTAGAATGGAAAAATAATCGATAGTTGGTGATTGAGTGTCTGAACTTATTCAATGCATAAAAAACTGCTTGTTGGAAATCTATTTGGGAAATGTGATACTGTGAGGGAGGGGTGAATTAGATATCACCTATTGAACCATTTTAAAATTACTAAAAACTTTCATAGCATTATCATAAACTACATCAATGTAAGGAAACAAATAAACTAAACATCATTCATGAAAATACTCAAAACACCTTGATTTTGGTTACCCAGAAAACCTTGAAAGGTAAAACTGGGGTGGGGATGACACCCAAAAATCTTTACTACTACAGTATAAATTTTTCCTACTAGGGCTACAAATTTTGATCAAAAAATATGATCTACCCTCTGAGAGGTATGCCCTATTAAGAGCTATAAGATTTATACAATCTACCTTCTCATCTTCTTCACTTTCACTGTATTCACTTAATTTGTCTTCTACTAGACCTTGTGTCAGTTCTAGAGGTGCATCTACCTCTCTTTGTGTCTCCTATCATTTTCTTTAGGTTATTTAATATCTTTTTCCTCTTCCTTTCCAGGGTAGTAGACTTCAATCCCATGGTTATTTTAGCCTTAGCCTCCTCATAAGTTCCAAAATAGGTAGCCTTCTTATCAACTTCCTCGGCTAACAAGGCTGTGATTACTATTGTGGTCTCATCAATATTAACCTCATAAGGTAATGGAATTAGCCATGATACCCTCAGTATAGCAGCTTGAACATATGTGAATTCAGTATCTACTAAGAAATAAATGTCCTATTTGTAATTCTCAACTAGGGATACAAGAATCCTACTTCTCTTCCCCATTTTCTTCTTGAATTCTACAAAGTAGTTTTCCATTACACCCTCAAAATTCTCTCCTATCTGACTAATAAACTCATTAATTTGAACTTTGATTGGCCTATTCTTATCCTAGACTACTCCAATAGTAGGAAAAATTTTCTGAATATAGAAGAAAAGACAAATAAGTAAGGAACCGAACTTACACATAGAATTCTTTGCTTTCAGTATAGAAGTAAGGTTTTCAAAAAGTTGAGTCAGTTGGAGCTCAGAAAGGTCATAGGTATGATCCTTCTTGATGATTTTCCAAGCCTGCTCCACTGCCATGCATGGGATGCTATCCAACTGACTAGACTGATAGAATTTGTGAGCAATTACCCTCATTGCAAACTCAATCTCCGAATCAGTGATAGTAGAGATTATCATTCCAAACTTCTTCCATACTGCCTGAGTATTTTCCTGAATATCCTCCTTGCTTTGACATCTCATTATTTTCTTACTAGGGAGTTTAGGGTATCTAGTTACCCGATGAATCATATCTTTAGTGATTTGGACTGGTCCATCCTCCAGCCAAATTTGCATGTTGTGTACTCTACTCAGTACAATTTTGATCCAATCCACCTTGAAATTTTGTGGAAAGTCAAGGGCATGAACTAACCCTTGCTCGGCAACCTTTTGGTGTTCTGACTTCAACACACCATTGTTGCATAGTTTATCATATGCTTCCTTGAGTTCATAGTCGCCAATCTCTCCAATTTTGCACATGTAGCACAACTGGATGTCATTTATCATCAATACATTCTTAGGGATCAACGACAGGGCTCCATTAAGATCTCCCATGATCACGCTCTCCGAGACAGCTTGAAACTTTTGTGGCCTACACACCTCATTCCTTTCCAATTGAACATTGAATACCTCCTTTCCTTGTTTTTTCATTGCAACTAATGATGATGATGCCATTTATCTCAACTAAAAATTCTCATAAAAGATTTTTCTTGGTAAAGTACCTTTGCACAAGTGTTCTTTAGATGATTTGCCAATGACACGCTGTGAAGATTTTTGAAATCACTCTTAAGCTCTTAATCACATTGGTTACACGCACTCTAATTCACTCAAAGAAATTTTCAATTCACTGGTGAAATGAAATGAATGGTAACTTCCCACTTTATAGAATTCAAATGGTCAGATTAGGGCTTCTTAAATGTTTCATATACATTCTAGGTGTGATACAGCTGTCTTGGTGATCTCATGTTAAACTCAGCTAACACAAGCTCGGTCGACATAACCATTCAGTTACAACTTGGTGTACATCACATCTTGGCTATCACAGGTGCTTGGTATACATTGATAACTCGATCATTTTAGACTAAAACACTGATTCTCAGAATCAAATATGGATTGTTCCACTTTGCTCAAATATATCCTAATGCATCTTTATTCATGTAGATATGGAATTTTTCTCAACATATGTTAGAAACTAATAAAAGATAAAACATTGTAAAACACAATTCCATACATACCTTCTTTGCTTAGTTTGAAGTAGTGTGATCACTTCATCCATCAGATTGGGTGACCTCAGGTGCACTGGCTTCACTAGTGCTTCCCTCTTCTTTCTTCTTCCATGTTTTGTTCATCTGATTTCTCATTTTCTCAATGATTTCTTAATTCTTGTTTAGATCACTACTTGGTATGGGTGATCTACAATATTTCTTCAAATGTCTTAACTTATTGCATTTGTAGCACACCATACTTCCATTCATCTAGCTCTTGGATTTTCCTCTAAAGTGAGTCTTAAGACAATTTGCTCCAATGTGCCCATAGTTTCCACAGTAATGACAATTGTACCAAGTGTTGTAATCCCTATTGTATGTGTTACCCTTCTTTGGTGACTTATTCTATTGATTTGATGACCATTTAGGTTTTGATCTACATTCAAATGCTCTATGTCCATACTTCTGACAGTTGAAACAATGTCCTTGAAATTTTGGTGAGATAGGTGAATTACTGACCTTTGTCCTGCATTCTTGTGCCTAATGTCCATATTTCTTGTAGTTAAAACAAAATCCATTAAATTTAGCTTTAGGTTTAAACTTACCATGTTTGCTTCTACAGACATTAGTTGTGTGTCCTAGCTTTCCATAATGATGACATGTGGGCTTGTTTTTCTTTGGTTTAGCTTTCCTTTTCTCTCCACTTTTTGATGATTCTCCTTCTTCAGTGGATGATGATTTCTCATTATGACCAAGTCCAGATGTATCACTAGATCTTCTAGGTGATCTTAACAACTCTTCAAAATATCTTGCAGCTTCATTAGTCTTGTTCATCCTTTCATTAACTTCCTTTTAAGTTCTTAGTTCATTCTTCAGTTGATTGTTTTTTGATCTTAGATTGGTGATTTCCATGTCTTTCCTACTTAATTCCTAATTAACCAGTAACAATTGATTTACCATGTCTAGATGATTTTTAGTCATCCTTTGCATGTCATTTGTCTTTTCATCAAGTCTCATTGATATTTGTCTTTTATCTTCTTCTGCCATTGTCTTGTCTTCTTCTACTTTCTTTCTCTGATCAACTATTTCATAGAGTCTCACAGACTAAATTTCTTGTTCTCTTTTTAGATCTCTAATGTTCCCATTCGGTATGTTGTTTTTCTCTAGTAGTTCTTTTATGACTTTGTCACTTCCTGTAGAGTTCCCATTATCAAATAGTCCTGTAGTATCTTCTTCTTGATATAGTATTTCATTATGTTGAATAGCAATTTCTCTTCTCTTGCTTAAAGATTTCTTCAGTTATCCTCTCGCTACTTCAGTTTGTTGTAATGCAAGTTGAATGTGAATCTTCTGATTCTCTATGAATTTTCCCAACTTATAAACCTCCATCTCAAGATCTTTACCTCAAAAGTTGCTAGACTTCTATAGGAGACCTATGCTTTAATACCAATTATTGGAAATCTATTTGGGAAATGTGATACAGAGAGAGGGGGGGGGGGGGGGGGGGTTAATCAGATATCACCTATTGAACCATTTTAACATTACTGAAAACTTGCATAGCATTATCATAAACTTCATCAATGTAATGAAACTAATAAACTAAACATCATTCATGAAAATACTCATAACACCTTGATTTTGGTTACCTAGAAACCCTTGAAAGGTAAAACTGGGGTGGGGATGACACCCACAAATCTTTACTACTGTAGTATACAGTTTGCCTATTAGGGCTACAAATTTTGATTATAAAATATGATCTACCCTATGAGAGGTCTTCCGTGTTAAGAGCTATAAGATTTATACAATCTACCTTGCAAAAGGATTTATAACTTACAACTAAGTAAGCACCTAGTTAAGAGATTAACTAAGGTCGGTTAAAACCACTTTGTTAAGAGATTAAAACTGATACACCTATTAGAATGTCTTAGTACTTGATCCTTCAATCTGGACTATATTTTTTGATTACAGATCTTCTCTTTCTAGTATTGATTTGATCTTATCTATCAAGTATATCTCTGTTCTGCTCTTCACTACTTAACTCTATTCTTCTCGGTCACTGAAATCTATTACAATACTTCACTGGTTTGAAGATATTCTCTCAGTTCTATATCATTTCATTCATACTCCTCTCATACATATTACATTTTAGGGTCTAGATCTCATCTTATATAGACAATTGACTTCCTCCAAGATTTAAGATCTACAATCCACATTGTCTCATTTTTCCACTTAACATTTCCCTAACTCTGATTGGTTCCATACAATACATAGGGATTAATGATTACAATATAGAAGTGTAATATCCTTTGTGATTTCCTCAAAAAATAGTAAACAAAATTTTGATGTTAGCGAAAATAGTTTACCTAAGTGTTTGTGCCATAATAAACACATCTATCAATTCTGGCTTTCTCGGCATTGGATGTCTCTGGGACTCAACATTTACTGTTTACTATATTCTGGTGCTCGGTATTGTCTTTTTTTACATAACTTGGAAAAATTTGACTTGGATAATACAAAAGTACTCGGTGACCACTATTTTACTTGGCAGTGACTACTGCTCGGTAAATGTACAATACATGACTCGGTCTATACATGATGACTCAGTCATAGTGATGACCGACTAGTATTCCCTAGAAAATGACTAAGTGTAAGACACTAATAGACAAAAAAACTATAGGGATCAATAATCTCCCCATTTGACATTAGTGTCAAAAACAATTTGTCATGACATTTACATTACATTTACATTACATTTACAAGAGTACTTTAGTACTAATAGAAGTATACAAAATACTCTCCCTAAAACTAAACTCGGTCTTACAAAACAAAAGATTTACATTTTTACATATAGGACTTCTTTACATGACATACACTCTAATACACACAAACACACACACACACACACACACACAGATATATATATATATATATATATATATATATATATATATATATATATATATATATATATATATATATATATATATATATATATATATATATATACAAAACTAAGTATGTCATACCATTCAGTTCTACTTCTGCCCTCTGATTTTGTTGCCTCCCTTTGTGACTTAACATGCCATTCTATTATTTCCCCCTTGTTTTTGTCACTTTAAGTTCTTCGTTGGTAGGGAGCTTGTAATATTTCTCTAGAAGTGGTTTGTGAAGCATCATAACCATGTGTAATGCAGAGTCCCAATTAGATGTGGCAATCTTCAAAGATTCTAATTTTACTTCTATCTCGACAGCTAGATTTGTATACACCTAAAAATGGTCATCTAGACTATTAGCCCCTTTTGCTAAATCATAAATTGCTTATTCTTGATCAAATCCTTGTGCTATCATTTATTCGATTATTTTCTATGGGCTAACCATTTTATCCTAAGTTTTTATTTATTTAAAAGGAATATTTCCTCCCCTTTTAATAAATAAAAAGCCCACCTTTTCCTCTTATCCTAAGTTGCACAAATAAATCATTATTCTTATTTTATAAAAAGGGAAAAAGCATTTTTTGTCTCATATGGACACAAAAGTCAACTCTTATTTTCCTATTGGAGGATACTTGTGCACATGGATTGCTCCTCTTTCAAACTCCACCGTTGATTAAATCTTTTGCCTCTTAATCTCCATGGTCCATTCCTTCTCATTCCCTATAAAAGGAGAGCTCTTTTCCTCATTTGCACACACAATTTTTATGTTATTGTTATGCTACAGGTTTTCTAGGTCATTTTGGAGCTTTTGAAGATATTCTTGCATCTAGGGTTTGAAGATTTGGAGCATTGTTGGCATTCATCTTGGATCTTCATCAACACTCTATCTTCTTGTCTTCATTCTTGCATCATCATGGCTTTCTTGCTTCATAGTTAGATTTCATTTCTTGCATAGTAGCTTCATTTTCATGGCATTCTTAGCTTAGATTTCCTTTATGCTTTAGATTAATTCATCTAGTTTAACTAGGAGGCTTTGTAATACTTGCATCTTTCATTTCCATAGTTTAGCTTGCATTTCCATTCTAGCATAGCATTGCATTGCATTTTCATTCTTGATTCTTGAGGATATTGGCATTCTTGCCCTTGTCTTCATTGAATCTCCCATTGCATGGTTTACTAGCAAGGTTATTGGTTTAATAGCTCTAGCTGAGAGCATTCTTAAAACCCTTGCACTCCATGCCTAGGGAGCTATGGATCGATTTGTGAGGGCTCATTCTTGAGTTTCCTTGCATATAATGATCCATAGAAGTGTGACACATTTATTGCACACATTTTTTGGCACCCACCATGGGGCAGAGTAGACTAGCTTTGTCCCTTCTTTTTCTGCATTTTCATCATTTTCCGTCAATTTTTCGGCAAGTTTTTAGCCTAATTTTTGTTCTTTGGTTTTTTGTCTCAGAATATCGCGCGATACTTCTCAGGTATATCGCGCGATACTTCTCAGGTATATCATGCGATATACCTTACTATACGCGTGCGATACTTCGCGCTAGAGAAGAATCACATGGTAGTATTGAGGTATATCACCTGGTGTCGGGCGAAATATCGCGCGGACTGAAAAGTATCGCCTGGTGTCGGGCGAAGTATCGCGCGATACTGTGTCTGAACCTGGCAGTGAGCTATTTTTGGGCTATTTTATCTATCTTGCAAGTTTCGGGTTGTTAGCTATCTTTTTGAAATTTTTTGAAATTTCTAGCCTTTTCAAATCCGTGCCCCTCTGGAAAACGGGTGCCCATTTTTTTTGAAATTTTGCAAATGGTATCAAAAATTTAAGTGTGATATATCGTTGGAAAGGTCTTTCCGAGCCCAATCCAACCATGATGGTTTCATTTTCAGATTTTATCATTTGATCAATTATTTTTGTAGATTATCAGATTTTTCATGTGCTAACCATTGTGGGTCTAACAAGTTGTGGTTGTAGGTGCTTCTTGCTTGAAATTTGCTAAAATCGCATGTCAAAGAGGGCTACTAATGGTTTTGCAGGGCTTCCCTAAGCATAAAAACCAAATCAAGTGCTTGTTTAATTTCTTTCTTTATTAAGTGCGGCATATACTAGTTGTTTCATTAGGCACTTAATACTTTGTGAAAGGAATCTTGGGGTGGTAGGAGAAGTATGCTCTTCACCTTTAGGTGAATCAGAAAATCTTGACCCATCTTGAGGTTTTGGAAGCAAAGGGGTAATTGGATCTTGTTTGGTGTGTTTGGGAGAATTTTTTGAGATAGGGGAGTATGCTCTTCACCCTTGTGGTGAATCAAAAACCTTGAACCTCAAGAATTAATCCACTCTTTGTTTAGCTTAGGATCCTTTAGCGGGCCTGCTCTTGAGCAATCAAGAGGAATGACCCAAGTGGGGACAACCTTGTCATCATTTTCCTTGGTGGCGAGTGATTCCAACTCACTATAATCTCAAGGCTATCGAGGACACAAAACCTTGGTAGACATAGTACTTATCTTCGCTTGATGTGAGTAACTTGTGGGATTGTGACCATGAGGAAAGCATTAAGCAAGAATGCTTAAGGTACCCTTGAGGCCGCGAGGTCCTAGTCCTTTATGAGGAGCAAGAGGGGTGCTATGAATGAAATCCCTTACTATGAACCATTAGATAGAGGCCACCTTATTTTAGCCGCTTAGCTTCTTGGTGCAAGGATTGATCCAAGTGGACTTACCCGGAACACCCCAAGACACTCACCATATGTGTTCCTTTGGTTGTGTCTTTGACACTTCCATGACAATACCAATATCTCTTGTGGGAAACCACTTGGTGTGAGGCAAGGGAGCATCAAGTTGTGGGCCACGTTGCTAAGTAATGAGCCTTGTCCTTCTAGATAGTAATTGCTTGAATTGTCTTCGATTGTGCTATGCCCGTGTAAACGTTCTCAACATTCAAACACACGGTAGCGTTCATAAGGTTTTTTATTTTGATATCACAAGTGCTTGTCTTAGCAAGGTTGCTTTTCCCTTGTTTCAAGTGTTCTATGACATGTTTGATCACCTACTGTTTGCAAACCGATCTTTTATCTATTGCTACTGCTTGTCAAACTAAGAAATTACACTGTTCAATATACAAATTTGGTCCAAGCGCTTCAAAACTGAGTTTTTCAGATTCACTGGTCAAGAGTCATATGATATTGAAGTATCCTTGCATACCCTCAACCAAGAATCCTGAGTCATTACTACTGTCCTGTCATTGCTACAATTTGGAGTTGCTAAACTTGCACTTTAACCTGGCGTAGAGTGTCTTTTTATGTTCTTACCTGAAACTAGTCTGTTATCTACATGCTTAGATTTGTTCTAGACTGAAACAAATGAGTTAAAACTATTGAATTTGAGTTTAACGAATGCTACTCTTGATCACTTGTCGCATCATGGTTACCTCTCTAGCTACTTGCTTATTGAGCTTCTTGCTCGCTGCTCGGCTTTAGTCAATTGATTGCTGTAAGTGCTTGAGCACTTTTGACGAGCCATCTCTTTATTTGTTCTACTTTGACAAGTGATGTTTATTAGCTTTGCTTATCTCAAATCTAAGAAACTTTGTCTCATTCTATTAGTCAACCAACATCTCTTTTCATGCCGGTTACAACTCGGTCTCAATTTGAGCAGGAGAGTCATCCTCCATTCAATTATACACAGTTACCTTCTCCAACTAGACGTTCAAAAGCACCCATTAGCAACAAAAGTTCTAGTTCTGACCAATCTGAGAATTCTAAGACTACACCATGGTATAAAGGAGGTTTCCTCTTTTCCGCATTCAAGACCCCCAAAAACATAGACAGTGTCTCACTCACTTTGACTGAACAAGAAAAATTTCAACAGTTGCAAGCACACTTTAAGCACAAGGATAACCAAGCACGCTTAGAGAAAGAACACAATCAACAAAGGATGGATGCTACTAGGCGCATGGCTTATAGAGGGACATTTCATGAGCAACCTGAGACTAGTAATCATGAGCATAGACCTCTTTTTAACAATGGCAACAATGGCAACAACACGCCACCAAGATCTCCTCCAAGGCCAAATTTTGCTATGCCGCCTTCACCTCCTAGACCTCCTCCCTCTCAACATGAGGTAGAGGCTAATGATGAGATTTCTAGTGAGGATCTTATGAGATGTGAACAAGATGTGGATTTCCAATGAATGATGCATAAACTTTTAGAGCGTAATGGCGATCAATATTTTCAATATATGACTTCTAGAGGATACAAGCTTCCTCCCAGGTATGATGTCAGACAAATTGTCCAACAAAGAGTACCAACTAAATTGGAAGTCCTTCAAGAAGAATTACGTCGGACAAATCAACGCCTTACCCAAATGGCATTAGAAAGAGAGCCTCCAAAGCTCTCTTTTGTAGAATCAATTTGTGCTCTTCCTTTTGATAGAGATCTATACATGGTCCCATTTCCTAAGGATATTGAGGTTCCTAAATATGACAAGTATGATGGAAATGGTGACCCCCATGACCATGTGCGTCACTTTTACGCTCTTAGCATGGACTTTCTTCATGAAGACACATTTCTGCTACGATTATTCCCTCGAAGCTTAAGAGGACAAGCTTTGGAATGGTTTGCAAAGTTGACACCTCCTTTGAAGACTTTTGATGAGTTGGCTATGCACTTCACACAACATTATTCTTACAACATCCAACAACCTATCACTGTGATAGATCTCGGTAATCTAAGACAACATCAAGGTGAGCCATTTGCAACTTACTTACAATGTTGGAGGTCATTATATTCTCGATATCCTCGTCAGCTACCTGAAAGAGAAAAGATTGACATTTTTGTCAACACACTTGTGCCTGAGCTATTTTATGATCTAAGGAAGCAACTGTTCTCCTCTTTCAATGACATGGTTGAAAGTGCATATCGGATTGAGGATGTAGCTATAAGAAAAGGGGATATTGTTATTAATAAAGATGCTAAAGGAAATGGTAAAGACAAGAACAAACCTTGGAATAAGAACAAGTATGTTGTTAATGATGGGGTTGTTGACACTCCTAAAGTTAAAGAGCCTGCTTTCAATCTCTCCAATGCTATCTATGCAGCAAAACAACAAGAAGCTAGCAACACTCACAATGCTCCTAAACCTCAATATGCAGATAAGCCTAAGAAGTCATTTCGAAAGCGAGTCTATACCAAGTTGGCAGAACCTTACGATGTGATCCTTAAGACTTTGGTTGACAATGGATATCTTATGCTTCCTGATAAACCTGGTAACTGGGATCCGATAAATAAGCCCGATTGGTGGAGAGAGGATCATTACTGCCATTATCATAGAAACAAGGGACATCCAACAGACAATTGTTTTAGGCTTAAGGATGATATTCAAAATCTTATTGAGAATGACACAATCTCCACTGATGGCTTAACTAAAAATTCTGATCACACAGCTTTCAAAGATCCTCTACCTAAGCATGATCAGGGGGAAACCTCTCAAACACATAAGAAGAATCATGATGCAAAGATCAATTATACATATCCTTCTAATGCACCTGTGATTAACATGGTAGAGCCCGTTGAGAGCATTCTAATGATGAGGTCTCAAGATGATAATAAAGCCAATCATGGTAAGCCAAAGTTAGTCTTGCAAACACGTGGTAGTTCATCTTCCCAAAGTGAGACACTGAATGCTGTTACTAGGGGGCAAGCCAAGATTGTCCTTAAAACTGCGCAAGATCCCAAGCAAGCTTTGCCTTCCAAACAAGTGGCTCCTTCAGCCACCCCTAGCTATGATCTTGTCCAACATTTACAAAAGACACCAGCACAGATATCTATCCTTGAGTTGCTTCGGTTATCCCCTTCGCATAGAGAGATTCTTGATAAAGCTCTACGTACAACATGTGTTCCCAATGACATTGATCCAGATCAATTTTAGGCTATGGTCAACCACATTTCATCTCCGCTATCTCTCTCCTTTTCTGCAGAAGATGACATATCTATTGCTCACCCACATAATCTAGCTTTACACATTGAAGTTCTAGTCTACAATACCCGAGTCCGCCGAGTCTTGATAGACAATGGTGCAGGGTTAAATATTGTTTCTTTCAATGTCATACAACAATTGGGTTTGTCAGAATTTGCTGTGGATTCCAAGAAGAAGATTACTATAAAAGCTTACGATGAAGAGGAAAGATCTTCCAAAGGTCTTGTCACACTACCTGTCCGAGTGGGTCCTATCACAAAAGATATTAGCTTCCAAGTATTGGACATCCCACTCGCATATAACATTCTTTTGGGTCGTCCTTGGATCCATGACATGCAGGCTGTTCCTTCCACTTTTCATCAGTGCATCAAATTTCCATACAATGGCACTGAGGTTGTGATTCCTGGAGACCATACTATTGCTATCAATGCTCTTGCTACTACTAAAAAATTTGTCCCTCATAATGAACCTTTTGTTGATCCTAGTACATCTCTAGCTGCTGCTGAGAAATCACTTAAGATGATGAGCCTTGGTATGGGTGAATATAAACTGGGTTCTTTTGCTTCTATACCTGTTTCTCCTAGGTCATATGGGAGACCTTCTGATCAGATGCAGCCTTCCACTTCTGCTATGGTGATCTTTGATACTTTTGTTCCTCCATCCATTCCTTTAGAAGCAGAAAGAGAAGAACAAGCTATTCAAGAGTGGATCTATAGAGATGATTCAAGAAATACTCCCATGCTCAGTAATTCAGACACAGATACAGATGAGTCACCGCTACACACTATGGCTCACATGGGAGATGATCTTCCCTCTACTTCACTTCTTTGGGGAGAAAAATGTATATCTACTGATGGTATGGATGTTGATATGGTTCATTCTTGTAGTAACCATCCCGATGTGGTCGATGGGTCTTGTGTGGGGTCTGATGAGTTTGTTCCTCGTATTGCCTTAGTGGACCACACTGGTTCTTCTATGACAAGTCTAGATCTAGCTACTTTTGGAGCCTACCCTATAGGCTCAACCTCTCTTGTCACCAGAGATGACATCCCTCGCATAAATGCTATTGAACCAGTCACTCCATTTCATCTCGCATCAACACCTGTTACTTCTTCCACCAGCGAACTAGCAACAAAAAAGATTGAATCAGAAATCAAGCATCACAGTCATCAAGTCAAAAGAAAAGAGCAATGGTCGGATGGCGAAAACCACATTGTGGCGGTATCCAAACCTAAGAAAAGTAAAGATAAAAATTTGCTCAAAAATAATGACTCCAAAATAAAAGATGAGAAGCTGATTCTCTACAAACAAATGGTGCATTACTTCAAGCATGATCTCATAACTGTTATACTTCAGCCCATTCCTAAAGCTGAGAACAAAGTTGCTAATGCCTTGGTTACTTCGACATCCATCTTACAAATGAAAAAGCATAAATCTCGCTTCAAGTTCCTGGTGGATGAATTACGCTATCCTGCTCACAAATCTTACAATCCTACCATCTTTCCATGTCTTCCACCTCATACTCCTCCATGCCATTCTTTCCGCCATCCCTTACACTTTGCCTTTGTCTCTGGTGGCTTGTATAGGAAGGGTCTAGACGGAACTCTCCTTAGGTGTCTAGAAATAGAGGAGTCAGAAAAAGTACTAGCTGAAATCCACGATGGCATATGTGGATCACATTCTAATGATCCTCCACTAACTCAGACATTGCTTAGGGCTGGTTATTATTGGTCGAACTGGTTGAGACCTCCTATCATCACAGCTATAGCATTTGGGCCTGGGGCCTATCAATTCTCTACATCAAAGGAAGCAGATCTTTAATGCCCGTTCCTGTCTGGGGCATTCCTTGTATATACTTTATGATCCTGAAAAAATTACAAAAAAAATCATATATGATGCTAAAAAAACCTAAAAAGCATATAAAGTACTGAAAAAATGAGCATCCTAGTGAAAACCTAGCAATAGGCGCTTTGATGTCTCACCAAAAAAATTCAAAAAATTCAAAAAATTCAAAAAAAAAAAAATAGAAAAAGTGCCTTGGTGAAAACCTGGAAACAGGCGCCTTGGTAGCAAAAATACAAAAAAATTATAAAAAAGTCCTGAAAAAACCTATCAAGTGGTGAAAACCTGGAAACAGGCGCTGCTTGAGACCCTCTGCACCTATGTCTATCAGTCTTGCATGGCGCTCTTTCGCTCCACTTCTCGCTTTGCCTCTCCTAGCCTAGAATTGATTCTTGTCTTAGTCTAGAGGGCATATGTTGCTTTAAGCTTATCTTGGGTCTCTTTGTGCGTCTGGGTTTCTTGGGCAACTTGGTTCCAATGGTGTTTTTCAAAACTACCCCAATGGTGTTTTTCAACACTACCCTTGCGTCGAGTGTTTCTCAACACTTATCAGATATCCTACCTGCAGTCTAGTATGATGCGATATTTCTCATTTGCAGATGCAATACTCAAAGTTTGACTCTATGACCTACACACACGCACTTGACTTGCTGAGATTTATTTGAATTTATTTCTTTGCATGCTGTCTATGATGATTTCTTTGCTGAGTGGTCTCTCCCTGAGAAGTTTTCGATGATGCGTAGCTAGAAGACTGAGGGTATGAGAACATGTTTTATTGCTTTTTCTGCTTGTGGGTATATTTTGTTGATCCTAACTATCATGAGCATTTATGCTGGTCTTACTTGACACTGTGGATTGACAGGATATTATCCTTGACTGTTTTTGTGCAAGTGCATACTTGTAGCCATCTTGACTTTCCTTGTGTCTCGATGCGAGTATAATCTTGCTATATCAAACTTAGGTGATCTCACTGCATTAGTCATCTGGACCTACATGTCTTTGATGCCTAGGTGAGATTTCCACATTTCTATCTGATATAGATCATATTCAGATCCACATAGTTATGCTAGTGTGTATTGTATGATCTTGCGACGCTACCAATAACGCTCAATGATGAATATTAGATGTCTATTGGCTTTGTGACCTTGCAAGTAAACCACTTTTCATGTAGCTTGCATTTCTTAGGTTCATGTTAGTTTAGTTTTGCATCTTGCATATGGAGAGAGCTCTCCTTTATCTTTCATGGACTTGTTAATCAACTGCGCTCACCTTTCCCTTCTTCCTAATCATGTCTTTCACTTCTTGTCTTTCATATCCCATCATTTTCCTTTCATTTCAGGATCGAAACCAAAATCCAAGATCACCTTGATCATCCAAATCACCTTTTCCCCCTCTTCCATGCAGTTGGCTGACCTTTTGAGGCCTGATCCTTTGATCTTCTCTGGGGCATCATAACCTCTTCATCCCCATCTCTTTCAACCTTCTAGTCTTTCATTCAAATCCCAAGTTCCAATTCCCCCCTCTATGGCGTTTACGGGTTGAGGGACCGATAGGTTCGTGCCCCGTGTCCCATGTGTGGGGCATCCCTTCATTGGTTGATGGTTATTCTATTATCTTTCATCTTCGATTATGATTTCTAGTGATTTGATCATGTTGCTCTTGCTTCTGCTTTCCCTCTACCTAGATTTCACTTTCGATCCCGAGGGGGCAGACACATCATATCTTATTGGTTATCTCTTTCCTAAGTGTTTAGTACTGTCACTACCAGGCTGACCATGCAGGATTTGCTATCTCTCTACACTTCATTCTTTGGAGTCAGATCGCTATTTTCTTGCCTTCTTGGCTATCTCTTGCTTTCTTGGCTGATCTATTCTTTGACTACATGTGTTCCCAGATCGATCACACATTAGTCAAAGAGGGGCAAATGTATACACCTAAAAATGGTCATCTAGACTATTAGCCCCTTTTGCTAAATCATAAATTGCTTATTCTTGATCAAATCCTTGTGCTATCATTTATTCGATTATTTTCTATGGGCTAACCATTTTATCCTAAGTTTTTATTTATTTGAAAGGAATATTTCCTCCCCTTTTAATAAATAAAAAGCCCACCTTTTCCTCTTATCCTAAGTTGCACAAATAAATCATTATTCTTATTTTATAAAAAGGGAAAAAGCATTTTTTGTCTCATATGGACACAAAAGTCAACTCTTATTTTCCTATTGGAGGATACTTGTGCACTTGGATTGCTCCTCTTTCAAACTCCACCATTGATTAAATCTTTTGCCTCTTAATCTCCATGGTCCATTCCTTCTCATTCCCTATAAAAGGAGAGCTCTCTTCCTCATTTGCACACACAATTTTTATGTTATTGTTATGCTACAGGTTTTCTAGGTCATCTTGGAGCTTTTGAAGATATTCTTGCATCTAGGGTTTGAAGATTTGGAGCATTGTTGGCATTCATCTTGGATCTTCATCAACACTCTATCTTCTTGTCTTCATTCTTGCATCATCATGGCTTTCTTGCTTCATAGTTAGATTTCATTTCTTGCATAGTAGCTTCATTTTCATGGCATTCTTAGCTTAGATTTCCTTTATGCTTTAGATTAATTCATCTAGTTTAACTAGGAGGCTTTGTAATACTTGCATCTTTCATTTCCATAGTTTAGCTTGCATTTCCATTCTAGCATAGCATTGCATTGCATTTTCATTCTTGATTCTTGAGGATATTGGCATTCTTGCCCTTGTCTTCATTGAATCTCCCATTGCATGGTTTACTAGCAAGGTTATTGGTTTAATAGCTCTAGCTGAGAGCATTCATAAAACCCTTGCACTCCATGCCTAGGGAGCTATGGATCGATTTGTGAGGGCTCATTCTTGAGTTTCCTTGCATATAATGATCCATAGAAGTGTGACACATTTATTGCACACAAGATTAACTAAGCTCTCGACTGTAGAAAGATGAGGATCTTTCTGTACTAATTCCTTTGCCTTAGCTAACTCTCTTTGTATGACCTCCAGATGAGGTGTCAACATTGTTTGAATAGAGATTAAGTGAGCTCTTATCTTACCATCATTAGCAATTAACTCAACTATCCTTCCTTGTGTATGTAGAAGCTTGGTATAGTGTATAGAGCTAGAACTTGCATCCAAAGTCAATGAATGACTTGTAGATTTTAGCTCTAAATGTAGCTTGTCTACCAACTCCTGATTATCCTTTGTAAATAATTCTACATCACACAATTTCTTGTACAAAGATTGTGCATTGAGTACAAGTCCTTTTGAATCAGATATTAAGGTAGAAAGTTCTACCCACTTCATTGCTATGTCAACAAAGATCTTATTCAGTACCTTTGTCTCAAATTTTCTTTCTGACCACTACAACAACTTATCATTTGCTTCACTTTCTTCATTTGTCACTTTCTTGACTATGTGGACAAGTTGTTCCAGTATGGGGTCAGAGTCATTAGCATCAGTCATGTCAAAAGCATCAATGAATATGGCTTTTATCTCATGAAGAACTTTCTTTTGCTGATGTTCCCTTCTCAATTCTTCCTGTTTGCTTTTCTTCTTCAGTAAATCTTGCAATATCTACATCTGTTCATATGATAATTTATCTATGTCCCATTTTGGAATCATAATAAATTTGTCGAGTGTTACCTATGGTGTAGGTGATTTCACCTTCTTTTTTTGTGCCTTCTTCCATGTAGTCCCACTTGGCATCTGTACAAGAGCTTTTATTGCTTCTTGTTCCTTAGGCTTTTGAACACAAATTGCTTTTTTTTGTCTCCTCTTCTTTTCCCTTATCCTCGACATGAGGATTTACAATCACTAGTGTAGACTGATTTGCTTTCTCTTTCTATGTTCCCTCAATAGATGTAGATTGAAGTGCAGTTGTCGACTGGTTCTGTTCCTTGGTAGTGCTAATAACGACTAGCATGTCAATTGTAACAACTTGAGGACTGGTAGTGGTATTGCTGACAATTGATGTGTCATCAATTTGTGGATAGTCCATGACTTGTAATAGCATAGTGTTACTGCCCGACAAGGATGTATCCTTTCTTGCCTCAGCTTGTATTTCCTCCTTGGTGAATGCCCGAGTCTTCACTGGGGTATCCTTAGTGATGTCAACAATAGTTATTGCAGCTAACTTCTAACATTTTTCTTCCTTGGGAGATTCTTCCTCCTAAATATGTGGCTCATTCACATCCTCTTTATCATCTAGCTCAACACCCTTAGATGTGCTAGCTTCCTGTGATGCACTTTTATTAACCAATAAACCAAAAATAATCATCCAAGTCCTAAGACTTTGCTGAACAATATCCTCAACCTCGTGTTGAAGGATAGAATATTCACTGAGCTTAGGAACAAATCTATTCTTGTAATGTTCTATTATTTCCTAAATTCTTGTGATGGGAAGGTCTGGTGAGACTTGAGCTAATGCACTTTCCCTTATCTGCTTCTTGGTCACAAGGGACAATTCCCACTTTTGTGCAATCCTTTGATATAGCTCATTGGGAATCAAATTATCCATTTGAAGTGGTACCATCTTGAATGTACAAAGCATCTCAAGCATAACATCTTCAATTTTCTCTTTGTTCTCTATGCTCATCTTCTCAAATCTTACTTGGTTGAATCCTGCTAAAACAACATAGCTCTTGATGTTGTGACATATTTCATCCACAGTCAGTGTTTTTCTTTGTATTGGTGACTTCTTCTTTATTTCTTCATCAATTTTAGTTTCCTCATCATCTTTCACCAAAATTAATTTCCTCCTAGGCTTCTTCCTTATTTGGCTTGGCACTGCCCTAGGATGAACAATTTTTCTTTTCCCTGATGTAGGGGTTTTCTTTTGTGGCTCAACAGTGATAGCTGTAGAGGATGCCCTTGTTCTTGGCCTAAGAATAGGTGATGAAATAGCCTTAGGTTTTTGCATTTTCTTGTTCACAGGCTCAACACTTCCTTCTTGCCTTTCTTCTCTACTACCTTATCCTCTTCTTCACTTTCACTGGATTCACTTAATTTGTCTTCTCCTAGAGGTTGTGTCAATTCTAGAGGTGCATCTACCTCTCTCTCTCTCTTTGGACTATCATTTTATTTAGGTTCTTTACTATCTTTTTCCTCTTCCTTTCTAGGGTAGCAAACTTCAATCCCATAGTTATTTTAGCCTCAACCTCCTCATAAGTTCCAAAATAGGTAGCCTTCTTATCAACTTCCTCGGCTAACAAGGCTATGATCGTTGTCATGGTCTCATCAATATTAACCTCATAAGATAATGGCATTAGCCATGATACCCTCAATATAGTAGCTTGATCATATATGAAGTTGGTATCTACTAAGAAACAAATGTCCTATTTGTACTTCTCAACTAGGGATACAAGAATCCTACTTCTCTTCCACATTTTCTTCTTGAATTCTACAAAGTATTTTTCCATTACACCCTCAAAATTCTCTCCTATTTGACTAATAAACTCATTAATTTGAACTATGATTGGCCTATTCTTATCTTGTACTATTCCTCCAATAGTAGGAATTTTTTTTTGAATATAGAAGAATAGACAAATAAGTAAGGAACCAAACTTACACATAGAATTCTTCGCTTTTCATATAGAAGTAAGGACCTCAGCAAGTTGAGTCAATTGGATCTTGGCAAGGTCATAGGTATGATCCTTCTAATTGATTTTCCAAGCCTGGTCCACTGCCATGCATGGGATGTTGTCTAACTAGCTAGACTGATAGAATTTTTGAGTAATTACCCTCACTACAAACTCAATCTCTAGATCAGTAATAGTAGAGATTGTCATTTTGCACTTATTCCATACTGCCTTAGTATTTTCCTAAATCTCCTCCTTGCTTTGACATCTCATTGTTTTCTTACTAGGGAGTTTAGGGTATCCAGTTACCTGATGAATCATATCTTTAGTGATTTGGAGTAGTCCATCCTCCAACCAAATTTGCATGTTGTGTACTCTACTCAGTACATTTTTGATCCAATCCACCTTGAAATTTTGTAGAAAGTCAAGGGCATGAACTAACCCTTGCTCGGAAACCTTCTGGTGTTTTAGCTTCAACACCCTGTTGTTGCATAGTTTGTTGTATACTTCCTTGAGTTCATAGTCACCAATCTCTACAATTTTTCACATGTAACATGACCAGATGTCATTTATCATCAATACATTCTTAGGGATCAACAACAGGGCTCCACTAAGATCTCCCATGATCGCACTCTTTGGGATGACTTGAAAATTTTATGGCCTACACGCCTCATTCCTTACCAATTGAACATTGAATACATTCTTTCCTTGTTTCTTCATTGCAACTTATGATGATGATGCCATTTATCTCAACTAAAAATTCTCGTAAAAGATTTTACTCGGTAAAGTACCTTTGCAAAAGTGTTCTTCAGATGATTTGATGACGGCACGCTGTGAAGATTTATGAAATCACTCTTAAGCTCTTAATCACACTAGTTACATGCACTTTGATTCACTCAAATAAATTTTCAATTCACTGGTGAAATGAAATGAATGGTAACTTCACACTTTATAGACTTCAAATGGTTGAATTAGGGCTTCCTAAATGTTCCATACACATTCTAGGTGAGATACAACTGTCTCAGTGATCTGATGTTAAACTCAGCTAACACAAGCTCGGATGACATAACCATTCAGTTACAACTCGGTGTACATCACATCTTAGCTATCACAGGTGCTTGACATACATTGATAACTTGGTCATTTCAGAGTAAAACACTAATGCTCGACATCAAATATGGATTGTTCCACTTTGCTCAAATCTGTCCTAATGCATCTTTATTCATGTAGATATGGACTTTTTCTCAACATATGTTAGTAACTGATATAATATAAAACATTGGAAAACACAGTTCCATACGTGCCTTTTTTGCTTAGTTTGAAGTAGTGTGATCACCTAATCCATCAAATTGTGTGACCTCATGTGCACTGGCTTCACTAGTGCTTCCCTCTTCTTTCTTCTTCCATGTTTTGTTCATCTGATTTCTCATTTTCTCAATGATTTCTTAATTCTTGTTTAGATCACTGCTTGGTATGGGTGATCTGTAATCTTTCTTCAAATGTCCTATCTTATTTCATTTGTAGCACACCATACTTCCATTCGTCTAGCTCTTGGATTTTCCTCTAAAGTGAGTCTTCAGATAATTTACTCCAATGTGCCCATATTTTCCATAGTAATGAAAATTGTACCAAGTGTTGTAATCCCAGTTGTATGTGTTACCCTTCTTTGGTGACTTATTCTATTGATTTGATGACCATTTAGGTTTTGATCTGCATTCAAATGCTCTATGTCCATACTTCTGACAGTTGAAACAGTGTCCTTGAAATTTTGGTGAGATAGGTGAATTATTGACCTTTGTCCTACATTCTTGTGCCCGATATCCATGTTTCTTGCAGTTAAAATAAAATCCATTAAATTTAGGTTTAGGTTCAGACTTACCATGTTTGCTTCTATAGACATTAATTGTGTGTCCCAACTTTCCACAATGATGACATGTGGGCTTGTTTTGCTTTGGTTTAGCTTTCCTTTTCTCTCCACTTTTTGATGATTCTCCTTCTTCAGTGGATGATGATTTCTCATTATGACCAAGTCCAGATGTATCACTAGATCTTCTAGGTGACCTTAACAACTCTTAAAAATATCTTGCAGCTTTATTTGTCTTGTTCATCCTTTCATTGACTTCCTTTTTAGTTCTCAGTTCATTCTTCAGTTGATTGTTTTCTGATCTTAGATTGATGATTTCCATCTCTTTCCTGCTTAATTCCTAATTAACCGGTAATAGTTGATTTACCATGTTTAGATGATTATTAGTCATCCTTTGCATGTCATTTTTATTTTCATCAAGTCTCATTGATATTTGTCTTTTATCTTCTTCTGCCATTGTCTTGTCTTCTTCTACTTTCTTTTTCTGATCAACTATTTCATAGAGTCTCACACACTGAATTTCTTGTTCTCTTTTCAAATCTCTGATGTTCCCATTCAGTATGTTGTTTTTCTCCAGTAGTTCTTTTATGGCTTTGTCACTTCCTATAGAGTTTCTATTATCAAATAGTCCAGTAGTATCTTCTTTTTGATATACTGTTTCATTCTGTTGAATAGTGATTTCTCTTCTTTTGCTTAAAGATTTCTTCAGTTCTCCTATGGCTACTTCAAGTTGTTGTAATGCAAGCTAAATGTCAATCTTCTAATTCTCTATGAATTTTCCCAACTTATAAACCTCCATCTCAAGATCTTTACCTCACAAGTGGTTAGACTTCTATAGGAGACCTATGCTCTGATACCAATTGTTAGAAATCTATTTGGGAAATGTGATACTAAGAGGGGGGGTGAATCAGATATCACCTATTGAACCATTTTAACATTACTAAAAACTTGCATAGCATTATCATAAACTTCATCAATGTAATGAAATTAATAAACTAAACATCGTTCATGAAAATACTCATAACACCTTGATTTTGGTTACCTAGAAACCCTTGAAAGGTAAAAATGGGGTGGGGATGACACCCACAAATCTTTACTACTACAGTATAAAGTTTTCCTATTCAGGCTACAAATTTTGATCACAAAATATGATATACCCTGTGAGAGTTCTACCTTGTTAAGAGCTATAAGATTTATACAATCTACCTTGCAAAAGGATTTATAACTTATAGCTAAGTAAGCACTTGGTTAAGATCAGATTAACTAAGGTTTGTTAAAACCACTCCGTTAAGAGATTAAAACTGATACACTTGTTAGAATGTCTTAGTACTTGATCCTTTGGTTTGCATTGTATTTTTTGATTATAGATCTTCTCCTTCCAGTATTTATTTGATCTTATCTATCAAGTATATGTCTATTCTTGTCTTCACTACTTGACTCTGTTCTGCTTGGTCACTGAACTCTATTAGAATACTTCATTGGTTTGAAGGTATTCGCTTAGTTCTATATCCTTTCATTCATACTCCTCTCATACATATTATGTTTTAGGGTCTAGAACTCATCTTATATAGACAATTGACTTCCTCCAAGATTTAAGATTTATGATCTAGATTGTCTCATTTTTCCACTTAACCTTTCCCTAACTATGATTGGTTCCATACAATACACAAGGATTAATGATTACAATATAGAAGAGTAATCTCCTCCGTGATTTCCTCAATAAATAGTAAGAAAAATTTAGATGTCGTCCAAAATTGTTTACCTAAATATTTGTGCCATAAAAAACAAATCTGTCAATTCTGGCTTGCTTGGCATTGGATGTCTCTAGCACTCAGCATATACTATTTACTATATTTTGGTGCTTTGCATTGTCTTTTTTTACATAACTTGGAAAAAGCTGACTTGGCTAATACAAAAGTACTCGGTGACCATTGATTTAGTCGGCAGTGACTACTACTCGGTAAATGTACCATACATGAATTAGTCTATTCATGATGACTCGGTCACAGTGATGACCGACCAACATTTCCTAGAAAATGACTAAGTGTAAGACACTAGTAGACAACACAACTATAGGGATCAACACTGCTAATATTTCCTTCTCTGTAAGAATGTAGTTGAGTTTCACTCCTTGTATATTTTTTCTAACATAATATACTGGATGTTCAATTAATCCTTTTTGATAAAAAGAAAACACCTACTACATAATCTAATGCATCTATGGTTATATGGAATGATACATTCCACTATGGACCTTTAAGGATAGGGGCTTTAGTCAACAAAATATTAAGGTCTTGAAATGCTTTTCCACAATTTGGTGTTCACTAGAAATAAACATCCTTTGTTAACAAAGCATAGAGTGGGCTAGCTATTTTGCTAAAATTCTTGATAAACCTTTTTTAGTAACCTGCATGTCCTAAAAAACTTCTGACATTCTTCTATTTTGCAGGTGTTGGAAGATCTTTGATGACTTCAATCTTAGCAGGATCAACTTGAATACCTTGTTAGAGATGTAATGTCCTAGAACTACACCTTTCTGCATCATGAGAAAGCATTTCTCACTATTGAGGGAGAGATTATGGAATTTTCATCTCTGCAACACCTTGCTTTAATTTTAAAAAACCTTTTGAAAAGACTCTCCATATGTAGTGAATTCATCCATGTAAATCTCCATACAGTAATGACATGTCAAAAGAATGTAGTTTAATGCTCTTTGGAAGGTTGTTGGTACATTACACAGACCAAATGGAAGAACACAGTAGGAATATGTACCACATGGACATATATAAGTAGTTTTATCCCCATCCTCTAGTGCGACATGATTTGTTTGTAGCCACTAAAACCATCCAAGAGTGAAAAATACTTCTTCCCTTCTTAATAATCCAATACTTGATCTATGAATGGAAGGAGAAAATGATATTTCTTAGTTGTAGAATCAATTTCCATACAATCCAAACATACTCTATTTTTACCTTCCCTTTTAGGGACAATAATCAAAGGAGATACCCACTCACTGTCTAATATTGGATATATAAAACCAACATTCAAATATTTTTGAATTTTTGTCTTCACTCTCCTTTGTGGTTGTCTAATAGGTCTATTTTCCTCCTTGATATATATTATGTGGGTTCAAAGATTGAGATCCAATACTTCGATATCAGTATAGTCCCATGAAAAGGATCCTTGATTTGACTGTAACAAATTCATTAGTGAGGACTACTGGCTCTCAATAAGTTTATTATTGATGTTCAATTATTTTCTTGGTGATATTTCTACCTGCTTTGTGAGACTGACCATTAAAAATTTGTTTGTGAGTGACATATTAATATCATGAAGCTTTAATATGTGAATAAATAGGGAAGTGAAAGAGTATGATGGCATGGATGACTTAAGAAACAATGTCTATAGTGGGCATGAAAAATAAATCATAGAATTATTTTTTTCCTTTTCAAGTTCATAATAATTTTTCATCAGTTGAGACAACACTTGGTCATCCTCTTAGATTCCCATGAATAGAATTTTATCTATCATCATCAAAGTATTCAAATAATTAGCTCCTTCTTGCTCCTCACCTAGATCAAGCCAAATGGGTTTATATAGATCTCCATGTAGTTGAGCCAGAGGGTATAGTACTAGCTTCTTATTTTTATCTGCATGAGAGATAGTCATATCTCTTGATCTACACCCTATATAAACATATGTAGTGTCTAACCATGTCCTCACAAGAATGATATGATATCCCCCAAGAGTAGCCTTGGGAGAAAGAATCATAAATTTTTTTGGATATTCCCAAGAGTCCAAGGTAACAACCAATTCCTCCACTATCCAATCTGTTTCGATAGTAGAAATGTCAATTAGATGTAGGACAGTTGGAGTGGGTCTAAGATTAGTGATGTTTAGATGCTACATGATATCCTTTTCCATCACATTAATAGATACTCCCAAGTCTATTAGGTCATTCTTTACTTGAACTCCATTAATAATGACCCCAATTATAAGACTACTTGGGTTAGAGTTCTTTGGGACAGTCACTTTCCCTAGCATAATATTTTCTAGTTGTCCCATAATATGCACTATTTGTGGGTCTTTCTTTTTCCTACCCAAATTTTTGAGAGAATATTCTATAATTTATTTTCTATATATTGGGATATCCTTAATAGCTTAGAAAAGTGGTAATTTGACACACATTCTTGAGTTGATCTAATAAGTCAAAGGTAGATTCTATTTTGGACCCACTGACTTCCAATCTATGGGGAAATGGTGGAACTAGATAAACATTCAAGATAGGTTTAGACTACCTAGATTGAGTGGGTTGCATAGGGGAGTTATCATTAGGTTCATTACCTCCCTCTTCATTAGGAACTTTATTGATAATGAGGGAATTAGGTATAAGGAAGGTTTTCCCTAAATGTAGGTGCATGTCACTTATTTCCACAACATAAGCAGGATATTGAGTAGGATTAGTAGAATACACTTGTTGTTTTTGTGGTTTGTTATTAGAATTGGGTGGATGTTGGGATGATAATTGAGAAGACCTTGGTGCATTAGGATTTGGATTAGGTGGATTCATTATATCTAGATGAATAGGTTGATTTGGTGGCTGGAAATAGCCCATGGGATGATTTGACCATTGTTGATTCCTTTTCCATTAAGGATTTGGTTGTCAATTCCCCTAGGATGGCTACCAATTTCCTTGAGGTTGTTTCCACTGAGGTGGAGAATTTTTATAAATTGGTCATGTTTTGAGAGTTATTCAAAGGTTGAGATGGATAGTTCCCAAAATTTAATGGATATGAGGATTTCCATTGATTACTAGATGCAAAAGAAATCACATAATGCCCACTAAAGGAAAAAATATTTGGAGGCATACCCTTTCTTGGATCCCATGGAATGCTTTGTGAAATATAGAAAAGATAATCCTAATCAATTTCAGCTAGCTTGAATCCTGGTGGAATTCACTTGCTGTCAATACTAGTCACAAATTTGCATCTACAATCCTTCTTCTTCCATTGCAATGAGGGAAAAATTATGCCATCATTGCCTTTGATTCGTCATGCTTTTTCTTTGTTTGAAGGGTGTCTAGTTGTGTGGCCATATTTTTTATGATATTTTATAATGGAAAAATGGGAGAAGTAAGATAGAAGCTACTATAACCCAAATCCCACATACATTAGAATTCAAAATCCTCACAAAGAAAATTTGATTAGCACAACCAAAAGGATGATGAGTGCCAATGCAAGATCTACACTTAATGGAGTTTGTATATTCCTTAATAGATATTTGATCTAATAAAGTAAGTACCAAGGAGAAATAAGGTAAGAAAATGTACACCTAGAAACAAGATGGAGAAAGCAGGACCTTGAATCTAAATTTGATTATCGCTGCAATCTTGGATCATGTTGTAACTACATATATGGAAAATTGAGGCTTGTAAATTTTTGCACTAAATTTTTTAATGGAAAACAATAGGAAGAATTCAAATTTTAGGGTAAAAGTCAAATTTTGGGAAAATTCAAGTAGTCAACTTATTTCTGGAAAAATCTAATGAAAATTTATAGGATTCTGCAACTACACCTGTACTTCTCAGATCTGGAATCACATCTCTACAACCTATTCCTGGACATAGGAGAATAGGGAAGAAGGTTGAAGAAAGGGTGCCTCAATAAAACTATTGGATATTGGTTGTAATTGTTGTTATTGTTCAGGTTTTTTCATGGATGTCAACATATGACATATACTTCAGTTTTGAGTTGGTTGTATCAAACAGACGGCGTCTCTAGTTTCTATAGGTAGTTGGATAGAGATGTAAAGACATTGTACATAGTTCAGAGTATGAGAGATTTGGTTTAAAATGATGAAGGTGTATAGAAATTATATCTAAGGTTTCATGGATTAATATGATGATTTGAGTGAGTTATATTTGTTTTTGTGAATACTAGTTACATGACAGAGACAAGGAATTCAATTGAGTTAGTTGTTGAGTTTTGAGCATAAGCTGGTTGCGAAATGGAATCATGTTATGTGATTAATGCATGGAAGAAGACACAAGATAGAGTAAATTCTAGGATTTGTGGCTTGATTGGATCATTCTAATGTCAATGCTAGGGAATGAAACTTAGATAATTGCTTTTGGGAGCCGACTAGGTGGTGTAATGTGTTCTATGGATTGAAAAGTGTTAATTGTAGAATTTGGCATGTAAATTAATTGTTTTAATTGTTTTATATTGGTATTAGGTACCGTGTGTACCTTAGTATTAGGTAATGTAATTATTTGTGCATTAGGGAAGCTCTATTAAGATGACCTAATTGATATTTGTAACTTGTAAAACTTGGAGTAATTTATCTAATGTAATGGAAGGAATGTGTATAGAAGGTATGTTTAATTGTGCATGTGAGCATTTTAATCAGAGTAGAGTTGAAGAGAAGAGATATGAGTGGAATCTATGATCATTCCTTGTGCACTTCAATGGAACTATACGGGCAATTAAGTTGCTATCAGTCAATTCAGTCATTGGAACAATAAGTTAACTTCATTGTATTTGGATGGTGATTCCTGAAGGTGGATGTAACCTTCTCCTTGGAGCAGTGTGATTGGGAAGTGTGCCTTTTTATTCTCATCAACTCCTAAAAGAGTTGAAGGACCTTTTAATAGGGGTTCTATCCTTTAACAAGGATAGTTGTACTAGATGTATTTGATAAGCTCCTAACAGGGCTAGGTCTCCTAACATGGACATTTCTATACTAGTGCACTATCTTGTGGGTTCCATCCCCGTCAAGGTTTTTCCCTTAACATGGTTTTAATTGAAAAAAAAATCTATGTGTTATGGTGTTGTTGTTTATCTTGTTCATCTTGTTTAGTACTATTATATCTTAATTGATGATGTGAATCAAAAGTTTAAAGTTTACAATTATTACACACAACTAATTTGCCCAACCTCTCAATTGTGTGGTGTTGCTTACTATTGCTAAAAATTTGTATCAGAGATTTTGATCCTCTTGGAGAAAGCTTAACTGCTTGAGGAGATCTAGAATGGCAAGCTATAGGAAGGACAATCTAAAATTTGATGGTGGAAATGTTGACAGCTGGAAGAACAAGATGACGAATCATTTGATCTTCTTAGGGATTGAATACTGGTTGATTAAAAATAACAAGGTAGATGTCAAGACTGAGGATGAATTGGAAAATAGTACAAAGGATGATAGGAAGAAATTCACTTGAAATATGATTTCTAGAGAAGCCCTAATCAGTGCACTTTCTGAGGCAAAGTTTACAGAGGTTAAGGAGCTTGAATTGACACATGAGATCTAGACAATGTTGGAAGAACTATATGAAGGAGAAAAATACACCAACCATGCCAAGTTACAGTGTTGTAAAACAAATTTGGAGAACATGAGGATGCAAGAAGTTGATTGTATTAGAGAATATGTTCAGAGAGTGATAGAGGCTGTTACTGGTATCATAATACAAGCCGGTCTATTAAAAAAGATGAAATTATTGAAAATATTATGATATCTTTGACATGTACATATGACACCAAGGTCATGAAAATTGAAGAGATTATACTACTCACAAAGGGATTTACACGGGAGACTTTGATTGGTAAGTTATCTACATTTGAAACCTCTAAATTACACAATGCTTTACCTAAATTTGAATATGCTTTTAAGGCTACTATTTGTAAGGATAAGACCATGCTAAAAAATAAAATGAGCACTAGTAGAAGTGAAAACTATGAAGATCTTGGAGAATATGCTAAGGAGTGGGAAAAAATAGAGGAAGAAGAAAGGAAATTGGATGAGCTTGTAGCCTTGGTCACAAAGAGGGAAAATAGAGGTAAGGGAAAGTATGCAAGAAAATTACCTTTGAAATGTTTTTCATGCAATAAGATAGGTCATTTTGTCTCTAGATTTCCTACTAGAGTTCTAAAGTATAATCCTAAGTCATACAAGCCTAAATATCCTAAGGAGTGTTATATTGCTAATGAGGCTACTTCTGATGATGAAAATGAGATTAGGTTTGTTTCTATTAAAGATGAAGATCGTATTCATGAAGAAATAGATTTGGCTTCACATGTAGAAAAGAAATTTGAATGGATTATAGATAGTGGATGCTCGCATCACATGACTAGTGATAACTTGATAAACTTGTGCAGCTTAACAAGTATGATTAAGGTGTAGTCAGAGTTGGAGATAATAATCATCGCTTGATTAGAAGAAGAGGATCTATAAATGATGTAGGAGCATCCTCAGTGTAAGAACAATCTTGCATCACCCAAAAATATTTTTGGTTTCTTTTCAATAAGGGTTATCTTGTGCAGAGCTGCTATTTTTGGAAAATTACTATTTTTTAGTAAGTTTTCTGTTTAGGCTTAGAATGGTCTATTTTCTTCTTTGGAGGTTCATTTTGGTCATATTAGCCTACCATTAAATTTTCATTGACAGATGAATTCTAGTTTTGAAGATATTGAAAATTTTTGGTATTGGCAGCAGGGTACAAAAACTTTGAACTCAGTTTTGAAGGCTTTAAAGGCCCTGGATGAGGTCAAAAATTCAGCTAAATGAAGCTTTCTTGATTTAAGCATTGTAGAGCGCTTCGTTCCCTTTTCGAAATGGGGTTATAATAGTCAATCAAGTCAACGGGTGATGACTTATGGTCTCCAGAAGTTGGGCCACTTGAAATGGCGGAAAATAAATTTCCTTCAAAATTTTTGTTTGGGTTTCAAAAGTTGTTTTGAGCCGACTTTGATGTAATAAATTGTAAAATAAAATAATTCTAAGTTTGGTCAGCCTTATTGGCTAAAATTATGGAACCTTCCCAGGGGGTGGAAAATTGCCTATATAAGGGAGGCTGTAGTGTTGTCTTAGGCAGTTCAGAGTAGTTCTGGGTAGTAGATCTGGGTAATAATTCGAGGCTTTGTCCTACATAATATTGTAAGGGGAATGCCCATGTGGCTTTTCATATTGTAATTCTAAAAATTTATAATTCCACATTTGTGGAGATAATAAGAGGCCCATTTGCTATTCTTGCAAATTGTTGTTGTTTCTCTATTTCTATTATGTCTTTGTGGTATTAAGGGGAGCACCCTTGATTATGTGGTATCAAAGTGGGAGTTCCTAAGTGTGTAAATAGATCACTGACTGTGAGGCAGTTTGCACCAAGACCGTGGGTTAGGGTTTCTGTGTTAACAAATCACCGACTATGAGGTAGTTTGTAGTAGGACCATGGTTAGGGTTTCAGCACGCATCACAAAGAATGCCTCCATGAAGGGAACGTGGTGGAAGAGTTTGTGTTGTAACACCTAAGGTTAGAGCACTCTAGAGACAAGTGCGAGCATTGCAAGAAGAGATTCACAGAGGAATGAATCTTAATGTTAGAGACAAAAGTGAGGATGAAGTCGAGGGAGAAGAAAATTTTGATCAAGAAGAAGGAAAAATTTTGAACCAGGAGGAAGAAATACTTTTTCGGGCCATTTCAAAGATCGGGAAAAGACCTAATATTGAGGTTCCTAAATTTTCAAGAAATCTTAACCCAGAGGATTTGATCGAATGGATCAATGAATGTGAAGAATATTTTGAGTATGAAGATATTGAGGATCCTGATAGGGTCAAATTTGTGAAGGCCAGACTAAAAGGTCATGTGAAGATCTGGTGGAAAGAGATTCAATTGGAGTGAAATAGAAGAGGGAAAGATAAAATCACAAGATGGGATCGGATGGTGGATAAATTGAAGTGACAGTTCATTCCTGTTGATTATGAGCTTGACCTACTGAAGAAAATGCAAAGTCTGAAGCAAGCAAGAAGATCTATTCAGGAGTATACAGAGGAGTTCTATCGAATCCTCATCAGAACAGGCCATGTAGAAGTTGATAAGGAGAAAGTTTCCCGTTACCTTGATGGGTTGAGGCTGAGCATTTAGGAGGAGCTGAATTTGGTTCGAATGAACAATATGGAAGAGGCATACTAGTTTGCCCTAAAACTAGAGGAAAAGATGAACAAGAAGTTTGAAAGAAAACAAAGTAGAAGAGGTCATGGTGGAAGATATGGTGGACGGTCATATGGAGGCCGAAATGAAGATTTGAAAAAGAAGGATGAAGCCAGTAGCAGTCAAAATCAGAGAGGAAACAATTCCAATCATTTTCATGATCAGAATAATAGAGATCAGAGAGGAAGAGGAAGAGGACAAGGATCTCGAAGAGGAGGCTTCTGTGGAACATGTTTTCACTGTGGAGAAGAAGTTCATAGGGCATATGAATGTCCTCAATGCCAAGGAAGGACATATATGAGAACTGAAGGCCAGGCCAAAGTTGCACATGTTGATGAAGATGTTAGATCATCACATTCTGAAGATGTTGAAAGAAGAGAAACGCTGATTAATAGAAGAGTCCTACTGAGTGAAGAGAATGAACCTGAGCAAAGAAGAAGCCTTTTTCACAATAGATGCAAGTGTGAGGGTAAGTGTTGTGATGTGATTATTGATAGTGGAAGCACTGACAATTTGGTGTTAGAAGAGATGGTGAAAAAGTTGAAGGTCAAGAGACAAAAACACCCACACCCATATCAGATTGCCTAGGTGCAGGATGACCACAAGGTCATGGTCAATGAACAATGCCTAGTGAACAATGCCTAGTGATGGTAAATGAATCATGATGAGGTACTATGTGATATCATATCTATGGATTTATGTCATATTTTGTTGGGTAGACCATGGTAGTTTGACAGGTGTGTTGTACATGATGGTCATGCAAATACCTATTCCCTTACGAAGAATGGAGTGCGACATAAGCTAAAGACATTGAATGACACAAAAGAAAAGGTATGTGGTAGTGCAAGAATAACTTTTGTCAATGGAAGAAATTTCCTAGATGGTATGAGGCATGAGCATGTATATTTTTCTTTAATTTCAAAAGCTGGTAAAGAGGAAGTAGAAGATGTACCTATAGAAGTTGCAGATTTGTTGAATGAGTTTTAGGATATTGTATCTGATAATGTACCTAATGGATTAACACTAGTAAGAAAGATCAGTCATCAAATGGACCTGATTCTAGGAGCCAGTTTTCCAAATAAGGTAGCACACAAAATGACACCAGCAGAAAGTGAAGAGTTGAATAGACAAGTACATGAGTTGTTACAGAAGGGGTTGATTCAGAAGAGCCTGAGTCCACGTGCTGTACCAGTAATACTAGCACCAAAGAAGAATGGAGAATGGAGAATGTGTATAGAATCCAGGGCTATAAACAAGATCACAATCAAGTATAGGTTCCCATTTCCAAGGATGGATGATATTATGGATTGTTTGAGTGGAGCTGTGTATTTTTCAAAGATAGATCTGAAGAGTGGATATCACTAGATTTGGATCAGAGAAGGAGATGAATGGAAGAATACTTTCAAGACAAAGGAAGGACTATATGAGTGGTTAGTCATGCCTTTTGGGCTAACCAATGCACGGAGCACTTTCATGTGGCTCATGAACGAGGTTTTGAAAGAATTTTTGGGTAAGTTTGTCATTGTTTACCTAGATGATATTTTGATCTTTAGTAAGACATTGGAGGAGCATATGATGCATATTCATAGGGTGTTTGAGAAGCTGAGAGAAGAGAAATTGTTGATAAATTTGAAGAAGTACAGTTTTGTGAAGAAAGAGTTAGTGTATTTAGGATTTGTAGTTTCAGCAAAAGGTCTAAAAATGGACCCAAAGAAAGTACAGGCTATCCTTGAATGGCCTACTCCAAGGAGTGCTATTGAGGTAAGATCTTTTCATGGTTTGGCTAGCTTTTACAGAAAGTTTATCACAAATTTTAGTAGTATTTGTGGACCCCTTACTGAAACAATGAGAGGGGATAGAAAAGAGTTCAAGTGGTCTAATGGGTCAAATAAGAGTTTTAAACTGTTGAAATAGAAAGTTATAGAACAACTTGTTTTAGCACTTCCAGATTTTAATAAGGTGTTTCAAGTAGACTGTGATGCTAGTGGTATTGCAATAGGAGCTGTTATGAGCCAAGAAGGTAAACCTATTGCTTATTTTAGTGAGAAGTTGAATGATGCCAAGAGAAAATATTTTGTTTATGATTAGAAATTTTATGCTATACTTCAGGCATTGAGGAAGTGGAGACACTATCTACTTCCTAAAGAGTTTGTTTTGTATACTGATCATCAAGCTTTGTAATATTTGACTAGTCAAGGAAAGTTGAATCAAAGGCATTTGAAATTGGTTGAGTTTTTGCAGAGTTATACATTTTTTTGAAACACAGGAGTGGAAAGTCTAACAGGGTTGCAGATGCTCTTAGCAGAAGGAAACTATTCCTGACAGAGATGCAGATTGAGGTGGTTGGGTTCAAGGAACTCAAGAATTTGTATCCAGAGGATCCTGATTTTGGTGAAGCTTGGAAAGCTTGTAAAGAATCTGTTACTCTAGATAGAATGAAGTGGTTGGATTTCATCATCCAAGCTGATATGCTATTTAGAGGGAGTCAGTTGTGCATTCCAAAAAGTTCTATGAGGGAGAATCTCATCAAGGAGAAGCATAGCGGAGGATTGGCTGGACATTTTGGTCGTGATAAAACCCTTGCTTTTGTTAGTGAGAATTATTATTGGTAACAGTTGTAGCAAGATTCAAGAAGTTTGTACAGAGTTGTAGAGTATGTCAGATGGTGAAAGGAATGAAGCAGAATACAGGGTTGTATCAGCCATTACCTATACCAGAGAAACCTTGGGAGGATATCAGTATGGACTTTGTTCTTGGCTTACCGAGGACACGGTAGGGACATGATTCAATTTTTGTGGTAGTTGACATATTTTTGAAAATGGCACATTTTATTCCCTACAAGAAGACTAATGATGCTATTCATGTAGTAGAATTGTTTTTCAGAGAAGTAGTGAGACTACATGGTTTGCCAAAGACCATAGTTTCAGATTGAGACACTAAGTTTGTTAAATATTTTTGGCGTACATTGTGGAAGTAGTTGAAGACAGATTTGAAGTTTAGTTCATCACATCACCCATAAACTGATGGACAAATAGAGGTGGTGAATAGGAGTTTGGAAAATTTGCTGAGATGTTTGGTTGGGGATAAGCCAAGAGGATGGGATTTGATTTTACCACAGGCAAAATTTGCACACAATAATTCTATCAATAGGAGTACTGGTAAATCACCATTCTAGATTGTATATGGAAGTAGTCCAAGAAATGCTTCTGAGTTGAGAAAGATAGATAAAGGAGAAATAAGTAGTGCTGAAGCTGAGGATTTTGTAGAACATTTGAAGAACATCCATGAGGAGGTGAGGAAGCATATTACCAAGATGAATGCGTAGTATAAGGCTAAGGCAGATGAGAAAAGGAGGCATAAGGAATTTCAGGTTGGGGATGAAGTCATGGTTCATTTGCGGAAGGAGCAATTTCTAGTTGGTACATATAACAAGTTGAAAATGAAGAAATTTGGGCCATGTAAGATACTTAAGAAGCATGATTCAGGAAATGCCTATGGGGTAGAATTGCCTACCGAGCTAAATATTTCACCAGTGTTTAACATTTCAGAATTGATAGAGTATCATGAAGGAGTTGTTGAAGATGAGATCACAACAACATAGTGGAGTATTCCAACAACTATTTCAGCTACCAAGGAGATTGAGGACATACTGGATAGTCATGTTGGAAGAAGCACAAGGAACAAGTTATATGAAGAATATCTGGTCAAATGGAAAGGATGACCTATTGAAGATTCATCGTGGCTGACAAGGGAGGAGGTTGATTGCCTTGATTTTCCTCTTCACACCTGAGTCATGACAGGGTCACTTCTCAAATTACCCCGGGTGTCTGATGCAGGAGCATCCTGGGTGTAAGAGCAATCTTGCATCACCCAAAAATATTTTTGGTTTCTTTTCAATAAGGGCTATCTTGTGCAAAGCTGCTATTTTTGGAAAGTTACTATTTTTTAGTAAGTTTTCTGTTTGGGCTCAGAATGGTCTATTTTCTTCTCTAGAGGTTCATTTTGGTCATATCAACCTGTCAGTAAAGTTTCATTGACAGATCAAGTCTAGTTTTGAAGATATTGTAAATTTTTGGTATTAGCAATAGGGTACAAAAACTTTAAACTTAGTTTTGAAGGATTTAGAAGCCCTAGATGAGGTAAAAAATTTGGCTGAATGAAGCTTTCTTGATTCAAGCATTGTAGAGCACTTCGTGCCCTTTTCAAAATGGGGTTATAATAGTCAATCGGGTCAACGGGTGATTACTTATGGTCTCCAAAAGTTGGGCCACCTGAAATGGCGGAAAAAAAATTTCCTTCAAAATTTTTGTTTGGGTTCAAAAGTTGTTTTGAGCTGACTCTGATGTAATAAATTGTAAAATAAAATAATTCTAAGTTTGGTCGGCCTTATTGGCTAAAATTCTGGAGCCTTCCCAGGCGGTGGAAAATTACCTATATAAGGAAGGCTGTAGTGTTGTCTTAGGCAGTTCAGAGCAATTTTGGGTAGTAGATCTGGGTAATAATTCAAGGCTTTGTCCTACAGAATATTGTAAGGGGAATGCCCATGTGGCTTTGCATATTGTAATTCTAAAAATTTATAATTCCACATTTGTGGAGATAATAAGAAGCCCATTTGTTGTTCTTGCAAATTGTTGTTGTTTCTTTGTTTCTGTTATGTGTTTGTGGTATTAAGGGGAGCACCCTTCATCAATAAATCTTGATAATACTAATAATGTTTTTTTTGTTGATGGACTAAAGCATAATCTATTGAGTATTGGACAGCTTATGGATAAGGTTTATCCTCTACAATTAAAGGATGGTAAATATACTATCATAGATTAGTCAGGCAATCTGATCACATCAAGTACTACGACTAAAGGTAATGTGTTTTGATTGAATCCAATTGAAGCAATTTTTTTGGTTGCAAAGATAGATGATAGTTGGTTATGGCACAAGAGGTTATGTCATGTAGGTTTTGATAACATTGTGAAGGTTAGTAACAATAATGCAGTCACATATTTACCAAACATTGTGAAGCCTACTAACATGATGTGAAAAGAATGTGTTATGGGAAAAAAAACCAGGACTATCTTTCAGAGAAAGACTTATTCAACAAAAGGGAGATTGGATCCGGTACATACAGATGTCTATGGTCCTACAAGAACAATGCCATTTTATGGTGAAAGGAACTTTAAGGTTTATCATATGGATGTCAAATCTGCATTCTTGACTAATAAACTTAAAGAGGAAGTCTACATAAAGAATTGTGATGGAATCACATTTATTGATCAAGTAGATATGGTATGCAAACTGAAGAAAGCACCAAGAGCATGATATGATAGATGAGAAAGGTATTTATTACATCTTGGTTTCAGAAAAGATGATGCTGACAATAATATATATTTAAGGATTAATTCTGATGGTATCTTAATTGTTGAGGTATTTGTTGATGATATCATATTTGGTGGAAATGATTCTATGAGTAATAAATTCATTGAAGAGATGAAAGGTGAACTTGAGATGTCTATGATAGGGGAAATGAAATTTTTTCTTGGTTTGCAAATCACTCAAAGTAAGGATGGGATTTTTATATCTTAGAATAAGTATCTTAAGGAATTATTTAAAAAGTTTGGAGTGAAGGATTGTAAGCCAGTAGGGACACCTATGGTTATAGGCTGCAAAATAACTGCTACTAATGATAACTACTACTGATGATTCACCAAATGTTTTTTTGACAAAGTACAGGTCAATGATTTGGGGATTGTAGTACTTGACTCATAAAAGGCCAGATATATCCATCACAATTGCAATTGTTGCTAGATTCCAAGATGAACCTAAGGAAACACATTTTTCTCTTGTGAAAAAAATACTAAGATATCTGAAGGGAACCTTGAATTATGGTTTTTGGTATGATAGATCTGATGATTTTACTTTACATTCTTTTACTCATGCAGACTTGGCAACTAGTGTGGATGATAGAAAAAGAAAAAGTGGAGGAGATTTCTTCCTTTGAAAGAGATTGGTTTCTTGGTTGAGAAAGAAGTAGGATTGTATATCATAGTCTACTACTAAATTAGAATATGTTTTTTATGCTATTAATTGCACTCAGATTGTTTGGATGAAACAAATATTGAAGGATATTGGGGTAAGCATTGAAGAGCCTATTGTTATTCATTGTGATAACAGATGTATAGTCAATATGTCAAAGAATCCACCATTAAACTCTAAGAAAAATCATATATCAATTAAATATCACTTTTTGAGAGAGAAAGTTGCAGAGAAAGAAGTTAGATTGGAACACATCAGCACAAAGGAACAAATTGCAAACATTTTTACAAAGCCTTTGCCAAAAGAAACCTTTGAGTATCTCAAAGGTATGCTTGAGGTGATGGCCCCACCTTTTGATAACTAAATGATGTAGGAATGCATCAGCCCAATTATTATCAAAACTTTATTATTCTTCTAGAATTGATACTTGGTCCTACTCCTCTGGGGGAGTAGTTGCAGAGGTAAAATTGATGAAGTTTTTGTGAACAAAGTAGCTGGTATGTTGTAGGCATAAAGATTTGAAAAAGATACATCATAGGGGGAGACATTTTCTTGATCAAAGTTGCACTTTGGCACCCTTTTCCATTGATGTCAAAGGGGGGAGAGTTATGTGAAAAACCTCCTACTATATTAGGGGGAGAATTGTTGAAGATATTGAGAAGGTTGTATTGAGATGAATGGTTTTGGGTTGATGTTTTTTCACACATATATTTTCATCAATTTCAAAGGGGGATATTTTTGGATATTGGTTGGAATTGTTGTTGTTATTTAGGTTTTTTCATTTATGTCAACATATGACATATACTTCAGTTTTCAATTGGTTGGATCACACATAATGTGTTTCTGGTTTCTATAGGGAGTTGGACAGAGATGTAAGGACATTGTATGATAGTTCAGAGTATGCAAGATTTTATTTATCATTATGAAGGTGTATAGACCTTATGCCTAAGGTCACATCACTTAATATGATGATTTGAGTGAATTACAATTGTTTTGATGAAGATTGGTTACATGACAGAGACATGGAATTCGATAAAGTTAGTTGTTGAGTTTTGAGCATAAGTTGGTTATGAGCTAGAATCATGTTATGAAAGCTCAAGGAATGGAAGAAGACATGGGATAGAGTCCATTTTTGGATTTTTGGCTTGATTGGGTCATCTTGATGTCAACGCTATCATATGAAACTTGGATAATTTCTTTTGGGAGCTGACTAGGTGGTGTAACTTGTTCTATGGATTGGCCAGTGTTAATTGTGGATCTTGGCATGTAAATTAATATTGGTAATCATTTTATATTGGTATTAGGTACTACCTGTGCCTCAGCATTTGGTAATGTAATTATATGTGCATTGGGGAAGCCTTATCAGACTGACCTAATTGATATTTCTAACTTGTATAAAGGACAATAATTTATCTAATGTAATGAAGGAATGTGTATGGGAGGTATGCGTGATTGTGCATGCAAGCATTGTAATTAGAGTAGAGATGAAGAGAAGAGGCATGAGTGGAATATATGGTCATTACTTATGCAGTTCAATGGAACTATAAAGGCAAGTAAGTTTCTATCAATCAATTCAGTCATTGGAATAGTAATTTCACTTCATTGTATTTGAACAATGAGTTGTGAAGGTGGGTTTAACCTTCTCCTTGGAGAAATGTGCTTAGGAAGTGTGCCTTTTTGTTCTCATCAACTTCTAAAAAGGTTGAAGGACCTTTCCACAGGGGTTCTATCCTTTAACATGGACTATTGTACTGGATGTATTGTATCAACTCCAAACATGCCTAGGTCTCCTAACAGGGACATTTTTATACTAGTGCACTATCTTGTGGGTTCCATCTCCACCGGGGTTTTTCCCTTAATAAGGTTTTCCTCAAGAACAAAAATCTATGTGTAATGGTGTTGTTGTTTATCTTGTTCATCTTTTTTAGCATTGTTATATTCTTAATTGATGATTCGATTTAGAATTTTAAAGTTTACAATTATTACACATAATTGATCCCCCCTTCTCATTTTTTTTGTGTGGATTTCTATTGCTAACACAAACCCCTATTTAGGAATCAACCTTGAAATGAAACTAAATAAAAGGAAAATCATGATGTCATGTAATAGAGGCTAGATCTAGACAATGAAGTATATCATACCATGTAGATACAATTACTTCTTTAAATGTGATCAAGTATACCATTACAATATATTTGACTAAACACAAAAACCCAAAAGGAAAAACATTATGTTGTAATCTGCCACAATGTGTGATTAGGGAAGAGAGAGAAGAAAGATTAATAGATGAATGTGGATCACCTTCCTTGATATAAAACTCATTTTATTGGCCTCCAATAATAAAATAAGCTATATCTATGGAAGAAGACACCTTGATTGCATGAGAGGAATGAATACTTGGATGCTTGATGACTCTTGATTTCTTGATTTCTTTAATGCTTGATACCTTGAACATGAATGATGGATGCAAAATAAGGGGAAAAGAGGTCCTTTTATAATTAAATCCCTCCATTTGGGATTCAAATTTTGTTAAGGTCGAATAAAAATTCAAATCTCTGAGGGAAACCTTGACATTGAGGTTGGGGCAAAATCTGGGCCCAAAACCTAGGAGACAAGTTGGGTACTCAACTTATACCTAGGGGCAAGTTGGCTAGTTGACTTGTCCCAAGAAAAAAATAGCTCAAATTTTACAAGGATTTTGGGAAATGTGAAAGGGAGTGGGAGGAGAAAATATAGGTTTCCATGTAGTTGGGGCAGACCCAAAAAGGGAAAAATAAATGAATAGGCCCTAGGTGAGGAAATGAATTATGGGATTGGATGGAAAATGAAAAATCATTCCTAGAAGAAATAACCAACCTTGAGTTAAAGAAACATTGAAGAAAAAGGAGGACCCATGTTTGAATTAGGTATGAATTTAAATGCAATATTAGGTCCTACCATAAAAATCACACTAGAGTAGGCACACAATTGTCCCAAAATGAGAACATGTTAGGTGCTTACTTTTTAGGATGATATAGATATATTGCTTAAAATCCTTGAGTAGATGATTTATTTCCATCCTTAAAATTCTATTAGAGTCATTACCCATGCTAACTTGGTAACCTTTTCCTTCCTTCAAGGCTTCTTTGGAGTAATTCTAACATATCTTCCTAATATCATCCCAAGCAGCTTGAGTGATATCACTCCTCCCATAAGGTCCAAAGCCTTTATACAATTATCATTAATTCATCTAAGGAAAAAAAAATTCTTGGACTCTTCACTAAGGCCATGATGCTAGGACTTCTAGAGACTAAACAAGAACCTTCCTACATATTCCTCATAGATTTCATCCTCCTTTTGTTACATGCTAAAAATATCATCTCATCTCATATGACTGCCCCTACATTATTATTTGTACTTGTTAAGAAAATTTTCTTTCATCTCATCCTAAGTATCAAAAAAATTCATTTCTAAGCTCATGAAACATCTTAGTGTAGATTCTTTTAGTGTAATAAGGAATAATTTAAGCCTATGGGAATCTATGGTATAATCATAACTTCTGCAGAGGATATTAAATTCAAACAAAAAGGTATATGGGTCCTCTAATACTAGCCCATATTTAACTTGTAAAGTATTGAGGTAGGGATGTTCTTGAGATTGTCAAGTTCATTTTGGTCAGTGATAGGTAATGGAAATGTTGGATGATTAGGTTGATTCCAAGCAAGCATTCTTTCTTGGTAAACTATCAGAGCTAGAGGATTCTCCACAATTTGTTGAGGCAAAGGATCTTTGGAAGACAATGAGCTAGTCAAAGGGGAAAATACATTAGTAAAAGGATTTATCTCAACTAAGGTTGTGTTAAAAAAAAAGTTTCTATGCTACTAAAACTCAAACAACTAATAAACACTCATGTAAATTCTTAGTTTCACACCATTTCTGACAACGATGCCAAAATTGTTGGTTCTAGATAATGGATGAATAGTTAGGCTCTATACTTCAACCCAGGGACTAATTTTCATAACTGGTAGCTATTGAATTCTACTATCAAGAGTTCATTTATTTGTAAGACCAGGGACATACACTTGAGATGGATCAACAACATATGTGCACTAAGAATCCTTAAGGTCGTGCTAATTAGATTTTAATCAAATAAATCATGAACTAATCACTTCAAAGGAAATGCATAAGTAACTTGCTTCTAACTTTCCATGGAAAAACTCAGCTTAACTTACATTGAAACAAAAAAAAAAATCAATTAACTAAGCTAAAGTTATCACCCTATGTTGGCTACAGGAACATTCACAGAGATGAGTGTCTACGAATACAAGAAAAAGCCTTCACTAAATAAACAACAACTAACAAAAATAGATCACTTAATAAACTAAATTAACCTACAAAAAGAAAATAATAAGTTTCCTCACCAAGTGGGCCCTTAATTGAAGGATTACTCCTAAAGATTAACTATGAACTCCCAAGATAAACACTCTCAATATTACTGCTTGCTCATCATTGATAACTAAAATTGTTCTTTCTCAGAATACAAAAGAAACTTATTACAATGCTCAACCAACCATTTCTAAGGGAAAATGTGGGATGCTTTATAGAAAGGAAAATACTAACTAACTAGCACCTTAATCCCTTGGATTTAGGGAGATTGCATTTATTATAAACTAGAAACTTGGGACACCAGGAGTGGGTGGAGTCCACTCTTTTCAACATTTAGTTTAACTCAATATTTTCCTAGATCTACTCTATGATCAGGCATGAGAATCAATTAATAAGATGGATGTTCACCTAACTGTCTTGAAGAAGTCTTACTTGGATTTGAACAATTGGATTAGAATTAGTAACCCTGTTGACCAATTCCTTGCTTGTCTTTCTCAGATTGCTTGAAAGGACCTGCTAAATCTTATCATTCTTTGACTTACTAAAAAAATGCACTCAAGAAATTAGTACCACACATTCTTGTTCATGCATTAATAATCAAACACAACATTCATCACAATATTTCATAAAAACACATATTCATATTGCACTTATAGGATATAAACATTATCACATAGTTCATTATGATAGAAGGATTAATTATTATTAGTTCATAATAAAACTATTAACAAAATACCACAAAACCATATAGTCCAAGTGTTTATATAGTGAAACAGAGTCTTAACCAAGCGCAAAAATTCTAAAAAAATAAGAAAAAATGGGGCCCATTAGTTAGATCTCAGGTTTCATATTCCTATTTATTTTGTAGTTGATTTTGTGATTCTTTAACTATTGGTCGTGTAGAAACAATGATGAAGGGTACTCACCTTACTCACCCAAACACATACAATACAACAAAGAAATTAATAGAAAATTGCAAGAACAGAAAACACTCGATTTCTATTATCTTTAATGAAAAAGTACATTACAAAATTTTGGAAATAGCTTGCTACAACTACATGGGCCTTCTTATTACAATAATTTGCTAGATAGAGCCACAACCTACACTTATGAACTTATGTCCTATAACCCTCATTCATCCTTGTATATGTAATACCAATAACCACCTTAGAATGTTCTAGAAAGTGCAACTTTCCTCTTTTGGCGCCCACCAATTCATTACTTCAACTTCCCGCCCAAGTGGGGTTTTTTTTATTATATCAAAACTTGAGTTTTGGTGGCACAACTTCCTAAAGCCATAAATTTTGACTTGGGTGTCCAATTTTCTATTATAATATTTCTTTATAAATCTCACGAAAAATATGTACAATGAAAAATATGTCAAAGATCTATTTTTTGAGGTTTCGAACCTTTCTAGGGCCTCTAAGGTCTTCAATTTTAAGTTTGAGATTCATTGAAGAAATTAATCAACATAAATACTTTAATATATTTTAAAGAATACATGATATTAGGATGATTATTTTACAAGTCATCTTATTTTTCAATTTCGATCCATGTGACTAATTTTCATGACCATACGATCCTGAATGAGAAAAAGTCATGAAAATTGTAGATCTCTATAGTTTTGTTGACCATTAGTGCTTCACACTTAGTCATATATCTAGGCAATGATGGTTGGTCATCACTGCGACCGAGTCATTTTGTAAAGTTTGAGTTTTGTATTGTATACTTACTGAGCAGTAGTACTGCTGAGTAAAGTCATGGTCAGTATATGTTTGTAATATGCTAAGTATAGTTGTTGCCGAGTTACATATATCAATGATTACCGAGTGATAGAGAAGTTTAACCGATGCCAAGTATAGTTAATGCCGAGTTAACCAGGAATGACATACAAGTTTGGAATGGCACAATGATCAAGGTAAACCATTTTTGGTGATATAATGATGTTTTGTATTTTGTCTATTGAGGTAATTACGGAGGTAGTTACGCATCCGTATTATTATCATTGATCCCTATGTAATACCTAGAGCCAATAAGAAAATTGTATAGTTTAGGTGGCAATAGAAATAAATTTGAACTGTAGATCTTGAAATGGTAAAACATTTTTGTTATTATATAAGGGAAAGATCTAAACCAAGAGAAGTGTGTGAATCAGAGAGATAAGATTGAATGAGTATGAGAAAATGATCAGAGAAGTATATTTAGAATAGTTAAGTATTCAGACAGAGTTTAGTGACGGAGTTAAGCAGTGAAAGGACAGAATCAAGAAAATCAGATAGAAGAGATCAAAATATAAAGTAAAGAGGAAATCTATAATCTGCATAAAAGTGCAAACTGAAAGATCAGGTACTAAGACATTTTGACCAGTGTATCAGGGTAAATCTCTTAACCAAGTAGTCTTAACAGACTTTATGTAAATCTCTTTACCGAGTGCTTACTTTATTGTAAGTTTATAAATCCTTTAACAAGGTAGACTATAAAAGTCTTTTAGCTTTTGACCGAGCAGACCTTTCATAGGGTAGATCATGAATTGATCACATTTTGTAAGCCTTAATAGGCAAAATTTATTACTGCAGTAGTGAAGATTTGTGGGTGTCATCCCCACCGTAGTTTTACCTTTGAAGGGTTTCTGGGTTACCAAAATCATGGTGTTATGAGTGATTTCACTTATGCTATTTTATATGTTTAGTTGCTTACAATGATCAAGTTTTGTTTATGTTATGCATAAAGTTTTATTAGATCAAAAGGTTAAAGTAGACAATATCTGATTCACCCCCCCCCCTTCTTAGTATGACTTTCCCATTTATATTTCCAATAATTGGTATTAGAGTAGCAAGGTTTCTCTTAAGGAAAGTCTAACCACTTGAGGAAAAAGATCTTAAAATGGAAGCCTATAAATTGGGAAAGATCATAGAGAATCAGAAGATTGAAGTACAACTGGCATTACAACAACTGGAAACAGCTAGAGGGGAATTGAAGAAATCCTTGAGCAAGAGAAGAGAGATTGCAATTCAACAAAATGAGCCACAATACAAAGAAGAAGACATCTCTGGACTATTTGACAATGGTAACTCTACCAAGAGTGATAAAGCTATAAAAGAACTACTAGAGAAGAATACCATACTAAATGATGACATCAGAAATCTAAGGAGAGAACAAGAAATTCAATCTGTCAGACTTTGTGAATTAGTGGAACAAAAAAAGAAAGCTGAAGATGATAAGACAATGGCTGAGGAAGACAAAAGACAAATTGCAATCAGGCTAGATGAAAGAACAAGTGACATGCAAAGGTTGACTAATAATCAACTAGACATGGTAAATCACCTACTGATGGTTAATTAGGAATTAGGAAAGAAAGATATGGAAATCAATCAACTAAGGTCTGAAAATGACCAATTGAAACATGATTTGAGAACTGAAAAGGAAATCAATGAAAGGATGAACAAACCCAATGAAGCTGCAAAATATTTTGAAGAGTTTTTAAGATCACCTAGAAGATCTGGTGATAGATCTGGACTCAGACTGAATGAAAATTCATCTACTGAAGAAGGAGAATCATCAATGAATGGAGAATAGAAGATTGCTAAACCAAAGAACACCAAGCCCACTTGTCATCACTGTGGAAAGCCAGGACATACAGCCAATATATGCAGAAGCAAACATGGTAAGACTAATTCTAAACCTAAGTTTAATGGACATTTTTTTAACTGCAAGAAGCATGGACATCAAGCACATTAATGTAGATCTAAGGCTAGCAATTCATCCACTTCACCCAAGTTTCAAGGAAGTTGTTTCAATTTTCAAAAATATGGGCACAAAGCATTTGAATGTAGATCAAGACCAAGGTGGTCATCAAATGAACAAACCAAGCCAATTACAAAGCACAATTGTTACAATTGGGATTACAACACTTGGTATAATTGCCATTATTGTGGTAAATATGGACACATCAGAGAAAATTACATGAAGACTCACTTTAGAGGCAAATCTAAAAGTTGGATGAATGGAAGCATGGTTTGTTACAAATGTAACAAGGTTGGTCACTTAAAGAAAGATTGTAGATCACCTATACCAAGCAATGAAAATAAGAATGAAGGTATCCGTGAGAAACTAAAGAGTCAGATGGAAAAGACATGGAGGAAGAAAGAAGAAGAAAACTCAAGCAAAGTCAGCACATCTACGATCACCCAATCCAATGGATTAGGTGATCACACTTCTTCTAATTAAGCTTGAAAGGTATGTTCAGAACTGAGTCTTGCAAAGTCTTATCTTTCATTAGCTCCCAACATAGAAGTGAGCAAAAGTCCACATCTACATATATAAAGATACATTAGGACATATTTGAGAAAAATAGAGAATTTCATTTTTGATGCCGAGCATCAGTGTCTTGATCGAGTTATCAATGTATGCTGAGCACCTGCTATGGCCGAAATGCTATGTACATCAAGCTGTATCACAACGGTTATATCAATCAAGCTTGTGAGTTTGCTGAGATAGTTGTAATCTACCAAAACCTATACGAAGCATTTATGAGGCCCTAATCCTATTTTTTTGGATTTTATAAAATGAAAAGCTATTGTTAATTTCATTTCACCAGGCTATTCCAGATTTTAAAGAGTGATTTAGAGTTTGTGCAACCAGATTAAGAAAAGCATTTTTTGAATTTTCTTAGTGTGTCGTCGACAAAATTCATCTACAGGGTTATTGACAAAAAGCTACTTTACCGAGAAAATATTTTCTTTTCAAAAATTATAGTTTAAAATGGCATCATCTTTATCTACACTAGTCAAGAAACAAGGGATGGAAGTTTTCAATGTGCAACTTGTAAGGAATGAAGTTTGCAAACCAAGGGTATTCAAGACAATGTTAGAAAGTGCTATTAAAGGAGATTTGAAGGGAGCCCTATCTTCTATTTCGGAGAATGTTTTATTGATGAACGACATTAGGTCTTGCTATATGTGCAAAATTGGAGAAATCGGTGACTATGAGATCAGGGAAGCATATGATAAACTATGTGTCAATGGAGTGATGAAGCCGGAACATAAGGTTGTTACTGATCAAGGGTTAGTACATGCCCTAAATTTCCCACAAAATTTCAAAGTGGAATGGATAAAAATCATTTTGGGTCGAGTACACGACATGCAGTTATGGCTAGAAGATGGACTGATGAAGATCACAAAGGAAATGATACACAAAGTCACTGGTTACCCTACAATTGCGGAAAGAGAATGATGAAATGTGTAAGAAAAGAGGATATTCAAGCTATCACCTAGGTAGTTTGGAACAAATGTGGAATGACAATTTCCACCATAACTGATCCAAAAATTAACTTCGCTGTTAGAGTCATCTCGTACAAGTTTTACCAATCCAGTCGGTTGGAAAGCGTCCCCTGTATGGCAGTGGACTAGGCATGGAAGATAATCAAGAAAGGGCACACATATGACCTTGTCAAGCTCCAGCTGACTCAACTTGCTGAGAACTTGAACTCCATCTGGATGGTGAAGAATTCTATGTGTAAGTTCAGTTCCCTACTGATCTGTCTATTCTTTTATGTTAAGAAGTGTTTTCCTACACATGGAGATGTAACATGGGATAAGAAGAAGCCCATCACTATTCAAATAAATGATTTTATAAACCAGATTGGTGATGATTTTGAAGGGATAATGGATAATTATTTCATTGAGTTTAAGAAGAAGATGAGAAATAGGACTAGAGTCCCTGTGTCTTTGATTGAGAAATACAATAAGGATATATATTTTCTGGTAGACACAGACTTCACTTATGCACAGGCAGTCCAGCCTAGGGTTTCATGGTTAATGCCTTTACCCTATGAACTCAACATAGATGAAGCTACTGCTACAATCACAACTCTCTTAGCTGAAGAAATTGATACAAAGGCACCTTACTTTGGAAAATTTGAAGAAGCCAAATCCAAGATCTCTTTGGGATTATTGGCTACCACCATTGAGAGGAAAAGAAAGAAGATAGTGAAAAATTTGGAAGAATATGTTAAAGAATTTGAGAAGGATGCACCACTAGAGTTGACCTAAGGATTGGGAGAAGATGAATAGAGTGCAACTAGTTGTAGTGGAAAAGAAGAAGAAGAAGAGAAGAAACCAGTAATTGCCAAGTCCCCGCCAAAGAGAAGAGTGTTGAAATGTAAAGTGTTTGAGACACCATCACTAAGGCCTCGAACTAGAAGAACTATTGCTGAGACTCCTAAGATGCCTCCTGTGTCTACACAACAAAAATCTGCACAACCCAAGTTAGTGCCGACTAAGGCTATGAAGAAGTCGAGAAGGAAACTTGTTTTAACACAAGATGATGATGAAGAAACTAAAAGTGATGAAGGAATAAAGGGGAAGGTCACACAACAGGGCGCACATCAACTCACTGTTGATGAATTATGTCTTAAGATTACTAGCACTGTAGCAGTGGATGAGGTGAAAATATTAAAGTTTGGAAACATGAGCATTGGAGATAAAGAGAAAGTTGAGGATGCTATTCTTGAAATGTTATGCATTTTCAAGATGCTGCCAATTGAAATTGAAAATAGGATTCCAAAATAATTATGCAAAAGGGTTGCATAGAAATGGGAGTATGCTCTAAAATAGAGAAGGAAATAAGGGAGAGTACATTGGCACAAGTTGAATCCACTCTCACCCCTTTAAACATCAAATAGATAATTGAGCAATACATAGGCAAATTTGATCCTAAACTTAGAGCCTATCTAATTCTTCAACACTAGGTTGAAGATGTTGTACAAGAAAGTCTTAAGATTTGGAAGGTATTGTTTGGATTGTTACCTACCCAGGATGAAGGAAAGAATGAAGGAAAAGATGCTACTACTTCCACAGTTGTTGAACCTGAAACCAAGAAAAATAAAATGGAGACTATTACTCCTAAGGAAGTGAAAACACAAGATACATCTGAGGTTCACATTGTTGACATACTAGAGGAGAGCCCCATTAAGAATTCATTCTTAACTGAGGATGATTTAAAGAACATGAAAGCAACTGACACACCCCTGCCAAGTAGTAACACTATACTATTACAAGTCATGGATTATCCCACAATTACAAGCACACAATTTGTTGATGGTAATCCTACACTACCTAAAGTTGCTACTATGGACATGTTAGTTGGTACAAGCCTTATCAAGGAACCCATCAAGTTGGTACCACTAACTCAACTTTCATCTACCAAGGAAGAAGACAAAGTAGAAGACAAAATTCAAAGTCCTCCTATGAAAGAACACAACACAAAAGAACAAGGAATCAAGTTAGATGAACAAGCTGTTAGTCCTCATGCCGAGGATAAAGGGAAAGAAGAAGCAAACATCAAAGGAAAACTCATTGAAGAACAAGAGCCAAAGGAACAAGAGGCAATCAAAGCTCTTGTACAGATGTCAAGTGGAAGCACCCCACCAAGAGTACAGAAGGAGAAAGATGAGGTAACAATTGATGAAGTAATTTTTATTCCTAAATGGGATACAGATAACCTTTCTTATGAGCAACTACAGATAATGAAAGATTTGTTGACAAGGAAAAGCAGGCAAGCAGAACTCTGAAGAGAGCATCAGCAAAAATAGGTTCTTCATGAAATCAAAGACATATTTAATGAAGTATATGACTTATCAGATGTAAATAGTTCCGTTCCCATATTGGAACAACTTGTACACATTGTTCAGAAAGTCAATAATGAAGTTAGCTGTGCAAGTGATAAGTTATTTGAATGGTCAAAATGACGGTTTGAGACCAAAATGCTGGAAAGATATCTATCGAGATCGCAGTGAAACAGGTGGAGCTATCCAATTTAGTAAAGGAGACTGAGGGATTAGTTGTGAATGGACAATCTCTAATGGCCAAAATATGTAATGTTGAATTGTTCACTAAGGAGAATCAACAATTGATTGATACTCTCAAGAAAGAGATCAAAGCTACAAGTCAGTCCTTGACCTTGGATGTAGACACCAGTGCTGCACATTATGTCAAAATCATGCAGACACAAGGTAAGTTAGCCGAGCTGATGGCTAATGATGGAAAGATTCATTCTTGCCTACTCTCTATTCAAACTATTTTGACACCGCATCTGGAGGCTATACATAGAAAGTTAGAAAAGGCTAAATCATTAATCTAGAGTGATCCACATTTGTCCACAGTTGAGAGCCTCATCAGTTTAGCTGCTGATCTTGAAGTGCAAATAGAAGTGTTAAACATTGCTTCAACTGCTTGGATGGATGCACTCTACATGATCATGGTGCTGCATAAACCTTTTCTGGAGAAAATTTGTGAGCTACCTACTGATGAAGAAATTAGTCATGTCAAAAACAAGGGGGAATCATCATGACATGAGTATGGACAAGGACATAACAGGGATAGGTAAATTTTTTTTGAATGTGTATATATATATCTCAGGGGGAGTATTAGGCTTGTACAAACATACTTTTGTTATTGTAAATACAAATGTCATGAAAAAGTGTTTTTGCCACTAATGTCAAAGGGGGAGATTGTAGATCTTTACAATTTTTTTGACCATTGGTGCTTCACACTTAGTCATATATCTAGGCAATTATGCTCGGTCATCACTGCGAATGAGTCATTTTGTAAAGTCTAAGTTTTGTATTGTATACTTATCGAGTAGCAGTACTGCCGAGTAAAGTCATGGTCACTATATGTTTGTAATATGCCAAGTATAGTTGTTGCCGAGTTACATATATCAATGATTACTGAGTGACAGAGAAGTTTAACTGATGCCGAGTACAGTTAATGCTGAGTGCTAGCAATAACTATTGCCGAGTTAACCAGGAATGACATACAAGTTTGGAATGGCACAATGATCGAGGTAAACCATTTTTGGTGATAATGATGTTTTGTATTTTATCTATTGAGGTAATTATAGAGGAAATTATGCATCCATATTATTATCATTGATCCCTATGTAATACCTAGAGCCAATAAGAAAATTGTATAGTTTAGGCGGCAATAGAAATAAATCTGAACCGTAGATCTTGAAACGGTAAAATGTTTTTGTTATTATATAAGGGCAAGATCTAAACCAAGAGAAGTGTGTGAATCAGAGAGATAAGATTGAATGAGTATGAGAAAATGATCAGAGAAGTATATTCATAATAGTTAAGTATTTAGATAGACTCCAGTGACCAAGTTAAGCAGTGAAAGGATAGAATCAAGAGAATTAGATAGAAGAAGAGATCAAAATATAAAGTAAAGAGGAGATCTGTAATCTGCATAAAAGTGCAAACCAAAAGATTGGGTACTGAGACATTTTGACTAGCGTATCAAGGTAAATCTCTTAACCGAGTAGTCTTAATAGACTTTACGTAGATCTCTTTACTGAGTGCTTACTTTATTGTAAGTTTATAAATCCTTTAACAAGGTAGACTATACAAGTCTTTTAGCTTTTGACCGAGCAGACCTTTCACAGGGTAGATCATGAATTGATCACATTTTGTAAGCCTTAACAGGCAAAATTTATTACTGTAGTAGTGAAGATTTGTGGGTGTCATCCCCACCCCAGTTTTACCTTTGAAGGGTTTCTGGGTTACCAAAATCATGGTGTTATGAGTGATTTCACTTATGCTGTCTTATATGTTTAGTTGCTTACAATGATCAAGTTTTGTTTATGTTATGCATAAAGTTTTATCAGATCAAAAGGTTAAAGTAGATAATATATGATTCACCCCCCCCCCCTCTCAGTATTACTTTCCCATTTATATTTCTAACAAAAGCACCACATAAATATTTCTGGCCATTTTAGGCTTCTATAAATCTTATATAGTGCAACTTTAATAAAGGGCTTTGAGAAAACTAAAAAAAACCACAAAATAAAAGGAAAATACAATATTTATTTTTGGGTGATGCAAGATCACTCCTATGCCCTGGATTCTCTTGCATCAATTAATCTATCTATTTGCACTATTGCTTTGCATTCCTTTCCCTTTAGAGTTATGGTGTCGTAGTTATTTGATATAGTTTTATTGGTGTTAAGAGATACTATTTTGTGCATCCACAAGTGTTGTGGAGGTCAACATCACATTTTTAGTTGGCATGTATTAATAGTTCTATCTTTTGAGCTGACTTAAATAGTTTTAGGCCATGGTTAGCATGTAGAGTTGAAGGTAATATTTTGGGATTAATAGGAAGATGTGATGACATGGTATTATGATTTACATGTATTTTTTCCATTGTTCATTTCTTTGTAGAAAGTATTTGGGCCGGCCCTATTTGTGTTTCATAGGTTACATCTAATTACACTGACCTAATTGATGTTATTGTATGTCGTAGATGATACATAAGGGATGACATATTTTAGAGGATTGTATGAGTTGTGTATGGTGTGTGATGTAAGTGTGAAAGTTCACAAGTACATATAAGAAATAATGAATTTAGTTTCAGATGTTTAGAACAATTAATTATAATTAGCATTCCATAGGATGTGCTTCTCTTCAATTAAAAAATAACAATTTGTTGTACAATCAAATATATTATATCTTACCCTAAACAAGTGATCTTCAATATTTTTCAAGTGTATTGTATCTTTCCCTAAGGTTGTGTGCCTTATCATGTAAGTCCAAATTAGGAGTAGTGAGATTCCTTGGCCAAAAACCTAACACTTTGTAATAAGTTTTCATATTGTGAGATAGTTCTCACCAAGGTTTTTCCCACATTGGATTTTCCATGTAAAAATATTTGTGTCCTTGTGTGTTGCTCTTTCTATTTTAAGTTGTATACTTCTGCACACAAGTTAATTGAAATGAATGGTTAATGAATGGCTAAGTTTTTATATATGCTAATTCACCACCACCCCCCTCTCCCCCCACCTCCCACCCCTCTCTCAGTATTTAGAAGTGTTCAACATTTCTTTATTTTAATTACCTACTATTTTAATTAATGATCATTTTGACACTTAATCAATTTGAAAATTCCTTTCACATCCCACTCATGCCCAATTTTTTATTTATCTTTTATTCTTCCTTTCTTACACTTTCAACAACATCATATATGACATTTTTGTCCAAGTCAATTAACTCATTTGGGATACCCTTTGTATCCCTTGGAACATAATATGTGCATTGACATGAGTCAATTACCTCATATTGATCTTCTTGTGGGTTAATCTCTTATTCATTAACCTATGGTGCAATTAATGATGTTGTAGTTCCATCTGATGGACTATAAAAATTGCTAAAGTATGTTGTTATAATTCTACTTTTTGATGACCTCTCTTCATGCACGAGCATCCTGGGGTAGTTGGAAATCCTGTATCAACCAAAAATATGTTTGTGTTTGGTTTTGGATTTCTATTGTATCTCAATTAAGACCTAAGATTCTCGGTCTCTTTGTGTTAGTTCTCGGTTGTAAGATTGTTTGGCCTCACCGATGGAGCTCAGTGGCTAGTGGTCACTCGGTGGTGGTTCTCGGTTGGGAGTCTGCTTGGCTTCACCAACAGACTTGGTGACTCAGTATATTTTTTGCTCAGTTGAGGAGTTTGGTTTTTGGTTACCGACTAGGTCTTGGTGTTAAGTTAACCAACTGCTATTGGTGCTCAGTGCTCTTGCTGACCAACTTGCTTGTTTGGATGAATTGGCTTGGCCGACTGGTACATTTAATTTGGGTCATGCTCCTCAAGTTATGGATTGACTGTTGGATGCATGGGGACCTAAATCTGGCATGTTGCATTCTTCTATGTGTATCTAATGATCATTTGAAGGCTAACATGAAGAAATTTATTTTTTAAAGGCTATGTTGAGAGCTGACTGATGTTTTGTAATTAATTATTATTGTAAAGCTGACTTGTGGCTGAGTAGTATATAAGGAAATGGGTAGTTATAAACATATACATATACATATACATATACATATGCATATACATATACATATACATATACATATACATATACATATACATATGCATATACATATACATATACATATACATATACATATACATATACATATACATATACATATACATATACATATACATATACATATACATATATGTATGTATGTATGTATGTATGTATATGTATATGTGTATGTATATATAAATACACATACACACACACACACACACCTTTCTTAAAGATTGGTGCAGAAGACCTAGTTGGTCTTTCAATCAGTTATATTAAGAGGGACTTCACAATTGTTGTAGCAACGCCAAACTAGTATCTTCATTAGGATCATTCTCCTTGATCCAAGCCACACCATCACTATCATAGTGCACACCAAATCCTTATGCCACCATAGGCTCTACATATTTTAAATTATCCCAATGCCCCTCAATCCATCCAATGGATTCATCCAAGCAATCAAATCTTCAAACTATTCCTTACTGGTTGCTCACTAGGCCTATTTCCCTAGTAGCCCTGCTAGACCAGTTTTTCAATGATTTCTCCCATCTTCTCCAAAATACTCAAAAATATAAAAACATATTTGGATACCTTTTTTGGAGTTACAAAATATATCTAAAACCTTGTTAATCTTTATTGAGAATTTAAGGTTGTCATTAGTATCAAAGGACAGTAAACAGGTCGGTCGATTACTTATATTGAGATAGTCGGTAAAAAGAAGTAAGTCAGAATAGTCAGTAAAGCCTTTACATCGAGCATCACATTGTTTACCGAGCACTAGTGACACCGACATCGACGGTCAGTAAACACCGAGCATCACAGTATACACCGAGCAGATCATACAGTGTTTACCGTTGATCACAGAAAATGACATAGTAATCTAAAATGGCACATTATTCTATGCAAATAGTTATAACAGATCGTAAAATGGTTTACCAAGATCAAGGAGCATTTATTGTAAATAGATACTCATTAAATGTAATGTTTATCTTATTGTAATAGTTGATCTAGGTTATTTTGCACCGTAGATCTTAGGGTTATGATTATTTTTGTAACCTAATTTTTGCTTAGGCGACAAAATAGAACACTATATATTTTGTTTGTTCGCACCATTTTTATGAGGTTGGTGAACTAATATATATGAATCAAGGAGCACTTGAAGACATTTCCTATCTTCAAGATAATCAGTTTACCGAGTAGAACAGAGCATAGAGGATATCAGATTGAGTAGAATCAGACAAGGCTATCGAGCATAACAGAGCAGAGAATCATCACAGATAAGGTGATATTTTGATGAGCACTTATAGATCTATTTCAGACAATTGAGTTGTCAACTAGCAGATAATTTCCTATTACTTTCTGACAATTGTGATAGAGTTTTTGATAAATCTCTTAACAGAGTAGACTTAACAGTCTTATGTAAATCTCTTAACCGAGTACACACTTCATTAGTGTTGTTTAAATCCTATAACTAGGTAGATCTAGCTAATCTAATATGTTACTCCTAACAGGGTAAGATCAACAGAAGTGATAAAAACTTGTAGCCTTAACAGCCAAACCTTTTCTATCTGCAGTAGTGAAGAATTTATGGGTGTCATCCCCATCGCAGTTTTTACCTTCTTACAAGGGTTTCTGCATTACCAAGATACTTTTGTTATGTGATTGTCATATTTATTTCATGTTGTTTACTTTCTTAAGTTAACTAGATGATTGATTTATACAATTGTATTCAAGTTATTTTGATCAGTTATCACAGTATTCAGTTATAGATCAGAAAGGTTTTACAAGTAAAAGTTTTGAAGACACTGATTCACCCCTCCCCTCTCAGTATCTATCTCTCCTAATTCCAACAATTGGTATCAGAGCTTAGTTCTCTTGTTGAATAGTCTAACCACTGAAGGGTAAAGATCTAAGTCATGGAGAGATACAAACTTGACAAGACTATTGAGAATCAGAAGATACAAATACAAATGTTTGTGGAACAGTATAAACAAGCCAAGGAAGAACTGAAGAAATTACTGGTTGACAGGAAGAACCTTTCAATTCAGCTGAATGAAATCAATTATCATGAACCTATTGATGAAATATTTGATCATATTGGATCAAGCTCTGGAAGCATCTCTGACGGATCTGAAAGCATAATCTCTGAGTTATCTGAAAAGAATCAGCATCTATCTGAGCAAGTGAAAGCACTTCAAATCGGTCATGAATCTCAAATGGTGAGAATGGTGGAAATCATGAACAATGCTAGACAAGCTAAACAAGATTAGAATTTGGCTATTGAAGACCAAAGACTGATGACTGAACAACTTCAAGCAAAAGAAAGTGAAATACAGAGACTCACTGATTGTCACTTCCAAGTATCAAATCAGATGATGATAGTTAATCAAGAAATGAACCAAGTAAATGGAGAATTATCAAGAAGACTTGAAGATGTTGCAATAATCAAAGAAGATAATGAAAAACTAAGGAATGAAATAAAGACACAAAAGCAACACAATGAAATGATGAAGATAGCTGAGGACAGTTCTAAAAAGATTGATGATTTCCTGACTAATCAGAGGAGATTCAGACGCAGAGCCGGTATAGGCTACACCGGTGAAGGAGAATCATCACAACAAGATAAAAAAGTCAACAAAAATCAAACTTAGAAACCTAAAGTGATGACATGTTATCACTGTGGAAAAACAAGACATACATCTAATGTGTGCAGAAGCAAAGCACACGGTAAACCTCCTGTCATTCCTAAGTTCAATGGATATTGTTATTACTGTGGTAAGTTTGGACATCTAGCTTATGAATGTAGAGCTAAGAAGAATGAAATTTCTAATAATACTACTAAGGAGAAAATGTGCTATACTTGTAATAAGCATGGACATACTGCAAGGGACTACAAGGCAAAAATGAAACAAGTCTGGACACCTAAAGAGAAACTACAACGAAAGCAATATCAACCGAAGAGACAAGGTAACTCATATGTTTGGGATTATAATACATGGACTAATTGTACTACATGTGGTTAGTATGGACATATTACAGCAAACTGTTACAGAAAGAGTTGGATTGGACAATCAAGAAACTAGACAAATGTAAGAATGGCATGTATGCACTGTCATAAGGTCGGTCATATAAGCAAGAATTGCAAAGACCTAGCACCTGATGAAAACCATATATTTGAGAGTGGATATAACATTGTAGATATTACAAAGTTAAGGAATACAATGTGGAAGAAGGCATCTAATGAGAATGCTGAGTCAAGTAACACTATCGATGAAACCTCATCCACTGGATTGGGTGACATCGGTACCTCTACTTAAGATGACAAAGGTATGTATGGAACTGACATTTTAAATGATCACATTTTACATACAGTTCCTTATATATGATGTACAAATACCAAATCTGCATGAATAAAGATGCACTATGGTTTATGTGTTATAAGTTTACAAATGTTATATAGTTGGTAAAAGAAGAAACATGAGTTGGTTACCCATCGGTAATCACTATACAAGGTTAACCGACAATAGTACAAACTGATGAAGAAATTCTATGTCAACTGAGAAAAAGATATTGTAGACATTATCGAGATGATAGCCATTTCGTACTAAAATTTAGGTCATGCATTTAATGCATCAATGTTTCAGCAGGAATATCGAAAAACCTATAAATACGCAAAAATAGAGTTCATTGTTACATTGTTATTTCAAAGAAAGGAGATCTTACAGAGAAGATTTCAAGCTAAAGATTTTCAAAAAAGATTCCAAGCTACTGTAGATTGAACCGATGACAATTCTTTGACGATAATGAGTAAGTTCATCTGCCTACAGAACATTGGTTATCTATTGTTTGCCAAAACCCTAGAAACAATTTATGGAATCGACATTGACCGCAAGCAAATCATAGAACATTGAGGAGGAAGTGGAATTAATTGTTAGGGCACACTTTGCTGAAGAAAAATTCAAACCTCATCCCAAGGTCGAAGCACAAACATACGATATGGGTGCATTTTGTAGTATTCTAGATAGGGTTTTGTTAACAGAGGACGTTAGGGCCTACATTCACTACAAGATTGGTGAAGTATGTGATTTTGAGACCATTGCTGCTTATTAGAAAATCTGTGGACTGGATGGAAAGATCAAATCCAAATATAAGAAGATTGAGGAGTTAGGGTTACAATGTTTCACATAGTTCCCGCAATCCTTCCATAATGACTAGATAAGAATCATGCTAGGCATATTTCATGATAGAAAATTTTGGCTAGATAAACTTGTTGAGGTCACTAAGAAGATTATCAGTAGGGTTACTAGGTACCCTACAACCGACAAAGCCAAAGCCTTTTGAAGTTCATCTCGTCTTGACGTAGAAAAGAACACTAGAGCTCAATGGGATGGTAGGGCACTAAAAATATCAACTATCAAAGATCCAGTGGTAAAATTCATAGCTCATGTCATTGGGTACAAGATATTCCAATCAAGCAGACCAAATAGTGTACCTTGCAGTGCTGTGGACATGGCTTACAAAATTGTGAAGAAAGATCACCAGGTTGATCTTGCCGAGCTACTACTACACCAACTGCATGACAATATGAAGACAATAAAAGCAAAGAAGTCCAATACATGTAAGTACGGATCACTTCTTGTCTGTACATTTCTCTATCTACAAAAATATGTACCAGGTATCGGTAAAGTAAATTGGCAATCAGACAAACTGATAACTGCTCAAATCGGTGAAATGATGAAAAGTCTAGGAGACAATCTGAACAAGGAATTCAATGCATATTTCAAGGAATTTCAAACAAAAATGCAACAAAGAAGTAGAATTCCAAGGGAATTAGTAAGTAAATTTTAAAATGACATATGCTTTGTGGTAAGCACAAACCACTCAATGATAAAGGTAGTAGAACCGAGAACAAAATGGCTAGCACCGATGGGATATGAGATGAATCATGATTTCACTTTGAAATCTATCAATGCATTACTGGCATTACCGATAGACATCACTTCTAGTAGGTTTGGTGTATATGAGGAAGCTAAGTCTAGAATCACAACGGACATAGAGATCACAAAAATGTCTAGATGGGCAAAGAAAATGAGAAAAGATCTCTCAGCAAAATATGGAAATGTATTTGACTCACCTAAGGAGTCATCGGTTGATGAGGCAACTAAAGGTCAGTTAAAGTTGGCTGACAAGCCCTATGATAGCGAGGAGACCAAGTCAGACAAAGAAAAGGATCACACACCAGTTGCTCCCACCAATGATGAAGAGGAAAATCAGCTACCAGAACCTGAAGGAATGAGGACATGTTCATCAAATGCAACACAATTTACCAAGAAAGAAGAAGCAGTGAAAGTAGAAAAAAGAAGAGCAGCTACACCGATGAATAAATACATAAAGAGAAAGAACAAGAAGGTAGCTGATCCACCAAAGAAAAAGAGGAAATACATAAGAAATAAGGAAGATCTAGAGGATACAGAAACTGAAAATGACCCTAATCAATTCAAGTTAGTTCGTAAGAGGGAAAGTACAATAGAAGAAATAATTGAAGATATAATTGAGAATGGAAATCTCACTGATCCAGGCATAGGCAAATTTGGCAAAATGTCAATTGAGGACAAAACAAAGATAGAACATGCTATTGTCCAAATGATGATAAAATTCAAGAGAGTACTGATGGAATTTGCATGTCAATTGCCAAAAGAACTTGATGACAAAATAAGTGAGAGATGGGCTATTGCACTAGATACAGAGAAAAGGAAAAGAGAACAGTCACTAGGCCATGTAGCCTCACACTTTAGCTATGCTGTGGTAAGTGAATATATGACAAAGAATCAGGCTAGATTTCTAGTCAAGAATAGAGAAATGCAGATCATGGATGAGAACATGGATGATATGGATGTCATATGTGATTCTTTATGGACATCAATTTTGAAAGTAGAAGAGAAAGTTGAACAAGAAGCATTCGTGAAACTATCTAAGAAGAGACGCAATTCAAAAGATAAAGGTATTTTCATTGATGATAACAAAGGTAAGAAAATAGAAGACACTGGTATATCAGTTGCCGAGGTAATTGATATCACAGGACAAAAGGAAGAAATCAAAATTTCACAGGATGCACCGGATCAAGTTAAGATCCACTTGCAAAAGAAAACTGATGATGATGCACTCATTGAGGACATCACTAATGGTGATACTGATGATGAGGATGATGAAGATGTGACAATTGCACCATATAAAGATGAAGCATTAAACACTGCTAGTGTGCTCACATCACTACTGGGTGAACTACCTGTACTTGCAGAGGCAATTGAAATAATTTCACAAGTATAACTTGATGTACCTCATCTTGAGCCAAATAAAGATACTACTGAGATTCAAGCACCCGAGCAACTTGCAGATACAAATGAGCCTAACAAACTAGAGGCATAGTCTACAGAAACAAAGTAACCAGAAGAAACAAAGTCAATCAAGGTGAACCCACCTGACACTACAACTGAGACTCCCACACAATGTACTGAGGAGCAGAAGAAGGATGATACAATTTCAACTAGGAAGGATACTCTAAGGAGTGAAGAAAAAGCTATTGTCATAAGTGAGAAGAAGTCACCTCTTGCCTAGAAGAAGAAGAAGAAGAAGAAAGCCAAAGGGTCGGTCACCATTGATGTAGTTATCATTATACCAAAATGTGACCCGAGAACCCTAAGCCCTGAGGAACTAAGTAGATATGGGGAGTTATGTTCAAGGAAAGCGACACAATAAAAGTTAAGGGAAGAACACAAATGAAAAGAAGTGTTAAATGATGTATGGGATATTCTGCAATAGATAGTACCAGAAACAAATATTAATGAGAATACTCCCATCATAGATCAACTTGCCACACTCACTGACAAAATCAATGCCCCTGATATAGATGCAGATAAAATAATAGAAGAAAGGGCAGAATCCAAGATTCAAAAAAAATTGGCAGAAAGGATTAGCACAGAAGTGGCACTGAACAAAGTAAAATTATTTGAGGTCATTACTGAGGTAAAATCTATCACCCAGATAATTTGTCAACTTCTAATCAAGCTTTGTACTTCAGACACCTTCACTGTAGAAGTTAGTGAAAAGATAAAAGGTTTAGAAGCATAGATAAAGTTGAGTACACAAGCAGCTATCACCGAGCCAACTACTTTCTTAAAGCATATTAACTGAGTTCAGGAACTACGACGGCTGGTAGAAAATTTAAGGAAATAAGAAGCACATGTCATTGATTAGGTTACAGAGTTACAGAAAGAACTCACTCCTTACTTGAAGATTTTTGTAACACACATTGTCAAAGCTAAGCAACTTGTAGCAACACCAAAGATTTTGGTGTTTGATAATATCTTTGACATGCATGCACAAGTCGGTCTTGAGCATATTGCTCTTACCAACTTGAAAGAGGAGTGGGACAACCTCTTGGAGTCTATACAGAAAACCCATCCAAACATTTTTGATAAGATGTAAGTATACATTATATATTTTTTTTGCATTTGGCATTATCATCAAAAAGGGGGAAAACCATTTATATGCCAAATAATTATACTTTGATATGTTTTTTACATACTAGTAGGAGCATGCACCGAGGGGGAGTACTTTTTGTACTTAGAAATTTTTGTTATGTATATGACGGAGACATAAGGAATATATAGAAAATTTTTGTCTATATACATTTGAAGTTTTGATACTAATGCCAAAGGGGGAGATTGTTAATCTCTATTGAGCATTTAAGGTTGTCATTAGTATCAAAGGATAGTAAACAAGTCGGTCGGTTGCTTATATTGAGACAGTCGGTAAAGCCTTTACACCAAGCATCACACTGCTTACCAAGCACCAGTGACACCGACACTGATGGTTAGTAAACACTGAGCATTGCAGTATACACCAAGTAGATCATACAGTGTTTATGGATGATCATAGGAAATGGCATAGTAATATGAAATGGCATATTATTCTATGCAAATGGTTATAATAAATCGTAAAATGGTTTACCAAGATCGAGGAGCATTTATTGTAAATAGATACTCATTAAATGTAATGTTTATCTTATTGTAATAGTTGATCTAGGTTATTTTGCACCGTAGATCTTAGGGTTATGATTATTTTTGTAACCTAATTTTTGCTTAGGCAGCAAAATAGAACACTATATATTTTGTTTGTTCGCACCATTTTTATGAGGTTGGTGAACTAATATATATGAATCAAGGAGCACTTGAAGACATTGCCTATCTTCAAGACAATCAGTTTATTGAGCATAACAGAGCATAGAGGATATCAGATTGAGTAGAATCAGACAAGGCTACTGAGAAGAATAGAGCAGAGAATCATCACAGATAAGGTGATATTTTGATGAGCACTTATAGATCTATTTCAGACAATTGAGTTGTCAACTAGTAGATAATTTCCTATTACTTTCTGACAATTGTGATAGATTTTTTGATAAATCTCTTAACATAGTAGACTTAAAAGTCTTATGTAAACCTCTTAACTGAGTACACACTTCATTAGTGTTGTTTAAATCCTATAACTAGGTAGATCTAGCTGATCTAATATGTTACTCCTAACAGGGTAAGATCACCAAAAGTGATAAAAACTTGTAGCCTTAACAGGCAAACCTTTTCTATCTGCAGTAGTGAAGAATTTGTGGGTGTCATCCCCACCACATTTTTTACCTTCTTACAAGGGTTTTTGTGTTACTAAAATACTTGTGTTATGCGATTTTCATATTGATTTCATGTTGTTTACTTTCTTAAGTTAACTAGATGATTGATTTATACAATTGTATTCAAGTTATTTTGATCGGTTATCACAGTATTTAGTTATAGATCAGAAAGGTTTTACAAGTAAAAGTTTTGAAGACACTGATTCACCCCTCCCCTCTCAGTATCTATCTCTCCTAATTCCAACAAAACTAACTATGAATCCTTTGGACCATCTATAAAAACAATTGCTGGTGTACATGCTTTTACCCCTCTCTTAGGCCTCCAAATACAAAGCAAGTACTAACACCACTCACTCCCAAAAATTATAACCCAAAAAAAGAGTTGATTTACCATCCCAAACAAATAATTTTCATCTTCAAAGGAGATTCCACAAAGTTGTACTCACCCAACCATCAAACCCTCCTTCCTAGGTGCTTAAGCCTAGGGCTGTACCAAAATGAGCACTCCAATCACTTCCAGATCCAATAAATGGATCTAGCACCAATAAACAGCTATAACATGAAATTCTATGAAATAAAATGTTGTCCTCATGTGGGTGGAAACTCCAGACCTTGACTGGTCCAATTGCTTGTAACCTTCAGTCAACAATCTCTTCAATCAGGGATCAAATTCTTCCATCCCCTGCAAACCCTGCGTACAAACATGTATGGATACATATCATACATGAAATGGACTCTCCCCATAGTCACATTGATCATTGTAAGTGGGGGAGTCTCATTTATTCATGGTGATTACAAAACAATTGTTGATTGCTCACATTGTCTGTTAGGAACAGTCAGCAAATTGAATGATATTCTTTGTTTTTAAACCTACAAAACAATACAGCAAAGCATGGAAATTATCAAAGATCTAAAAAATATTTATTTCAGACCTTTTCCAATCTATATTGCATTCCAAAGAGAAGTTTAACCATGATAAATAAATGACTGTTTCCTCACGGGCAGCAATTTGACATTTTGCAAAGAATTTAATTTTATATTGATCAAAACATTATTACATTGTTTATTTTGACCAAGAAACCCTATAAAAATCCTCTACAACTCCTTAATCTCATGCACTCACAAGAAAAATAAGGCTTTCCCAACTAGTTTGCAACTTCCCTTAACCGGTTACAGTCAGTTATGATTGTTTTCATTTAGTTTATTATTTATATTTGTTGTCTAGTTGACAACAAGGTTGTCAACTTTGAAAACTCACATACTTTGGAATTTAAACTTATTAAAATCAACCTCCTAAAGGTCTTTTAGTAATCCAACCTAACTCTAAGACCTTAAACCACTCTTAAACCCCATACATAAGCCTTTTAGGCCTATTTTGCCATTTTTGGGCAAATTACATATATAGGCACTTCAAGTGCATTACATCCATTTTAATGGCTTTATTGGCCATATTAAAATCAATTGGACCTTTATAGGTCATTAACCAATCCATTAACATAGGATTAATCAAATTACCCCTAATGACCCCTAGGTACCCCTAGCCCTTACAAATGCCATTTAAGGCTTACATGTTTGATCCTTTACAAAGGATTCAATTACAAGTTCAAAACATCAATAAATGACCATTAAGGTCTTAATACATTTTCAATGACCTCTCAAGGTCATGTTTGTCATCAAATCCATCCAAGGCCTATTAGTGACCCTCGTGTACCTCCATGGATTTTCCCCTGAGCTTGGTGCTCCTGCACCAAAGATCCATCAAAGTGACACTTACAAAAATCATTCAAACTCCTACGTGGATTTGATATAAAAATGTATGATCAAAATATTAGGTAAATTGCACATGCAAATTAATAATGCAACTGTTTAAGTTAAAAAATTGTCTTGAGGATTGTCATTCTAATGGGTATTCATACCTTATCCCATTTTGATCCCGAGAAAGAGTAAAACCTATGGTCACCATATACTTTGTTTATATATCTTATTAATGAATTTTCATGTGTTACTTGACAAAATCCTCTATAGATAATTGATAGACAATTAATGATGATTTTGATAAGATTGTCATTGTTGGAAAATAACATTAAGTATAGAGATGAAGAAAGGAAAGACATATCAACATAAACACTATCGAAAAGTGTTATCGACATAAAGGAAGTGCTATCAAAAAAATCTATTGGAAAGTTTTAGTAGTGAAAAAGAAATAAAAGGTTATGAATGAAGATGACATCAAATTAGAAAAATAGTTTATGGAGGATCGAGAAACCCTAATTAGAGAAAGAAAATATAAGAGGAGATATAAGGCAAAGGTTAGAGATACCAACAAACAAATACAGATAGAGATACATATCAGAGGACACATATTGAAGTGTAGAGCACTGTATACTAATGTTATCAACAAATATCAAAGGATTAGAGCTCAAAAGAAGATCAAAGTAGAAGAAGAGCGAAATAAGATCTGACAAGATTTTGAAGAAAGCATCTACAAGTCAAATTTATTCTTGATTTATTCATAATAGTTAGCAGAAAGATTGTGAAATACCTTAACCGGGTAGTCTCTAATCAAACTTAGAAGTTCTAATTAGGAACTTATTGTAAATCCTTTAACAGGGTGAATAGTGTATAAGTGGGATAAAATATCTTAATAGAGTAGTCTTTAACATGAATTTTAATACTCCTAATAGGGTATTAGACACTCCTAACAAGGTGAAGTCATTAAGAAGATGACAATTATGCAAGCTTCTAACCAGACACCTTATTACTGTAGTGATGATTTGTGGGTATCATCCCCACCACAATTTTTCCCTCTAACTAAGGGTTTTATGAGACACCAAAATATTGTGTTAAGTGTTTGAATGTTTATGTGTTGTAAGTTTAATCTGTGTATTATCAGTTATCGGTTAAACATTACAACAACTATCGGTAAAAGATAAAACAATTATCAATATAAGTAATTTACTGGCTATCAGTTTATGTTTAAAATTTTTAATAACTTTTAAATCTTAGTGATATTGATTCTACCCCCCTCTTAATACCCTACCTAGAACTTTCCAACAATTGGTATCAGAGCATTGGTTCTCTAGAGGAAAGTTTAACATCTTAAGAGTAGATCTGGAATGATGGGAAGTTATAGGTATCAGAGAGAGTTGGAGGAATCCCTAGAAGATGTTAATTAAAAAATTCATGATCTGAAGATTAAGCTAAAGACATCATTTTCAAAAAGAAAAGAAGTTAAAGAAAGGATACAAATGAGCCTTGATGACCTTGACAGACTATCAGAAGACAGTATCAATTATGAGCAAGATGATGCAGATATACAAGACTTATTGAAAAAGAACAATGAATTACTTTAAGAAATCACTCAATGAAAAAGGAACATGAAAGTCAAGCCTTGAGAATGACATAAGTACTAGAAAGAATGAGAACTACCAAAAGTGCAGAAGAAATACTTGAAACCGAGAAGAGAAATGTTGAAGAAATAATCAGAGATAAAGATTTACTCCTGCAAGTACAAATAGGAGAATTCCAATAAAGAAATGACATGATAAAAGGTATTAGTGATAGGATTCAACAACTACAAGAAGAAAATCATAAGCTAAAGAAAGAAAATGAAGATCTTAAAAACAATCTGAAAGTTGAAAAAGAAATCAATGCTAGACTCACAAAGTTCAAATAAAGCATGTAGAAAATTGATGAATGACTAAAAAATCAAAGAAAACCAGGTAACACTAATAGATTGGGGTATATAGACAAAAACATAATGGAGATTGAAGAATCATCAAAATCTGGACAACGAACTTTTGAAGAATCAAGTGATACACAAGGTAATAAACCCTACAAGCCTACTTGCTCAATTGTGGAAAATATGGTCATAGTGCAAATATTTGTAGAAGCAAAAAAGTGAACATTCCAAAAAGCACATTCTTTAATGGTCACTACTATAATTGCAACAAGTTTGGTCATAAAGTTGTTGAGGGTAGATTTGAAACTATTAGTAGAACATCTAAGAAAAACTTCTATGGATATTGATACAAATGTAATCACTATGGATATTGATACATGTTTTAACTGTGGAAAACTTGGACATCTAGCATCAGAATGCAGAAAAGAAAGTGATGAAGCAAGAAATGAACCATGGAGACCATTTGCACTACCATGTTATATTTTCTCAAAGTTTGGTCATGCCACCTACTACTGCAGATATTGGTACACTACCACCAATGACACCAAAGGAGAAATGATTATAAATAAAGAGTAAGTTAGAGAGGAAATGAAGAAGATATGGAGAAAGAAGGAAGATGGTGCAACATCAATAGAAGACGCTGTGTTAGATGACGTAGGGAATTCATATACCAACTAAGAAAGTAAGTAGATGCTTAGGAACATATAATTTTATTGAAATATTTGAGAGCATAAAATAGATGCAATGATAATTAGAAGAATAGAAAAGTTGATGAAAAATATGAAGTATAAGATTACTATCGGTGAACTAAGATCAATATCGATATAAAAGCTAATGTAGATCTAAAATAAATGTTTTAGTACAATAGCTAGTGGAAACCTTATCATTATATATAATGACATCTATCATGAAATAGTCACACTGTGAAAAGTCACTACGAAGATCAAAGTTTGAGGAAATATTTCTGTGTATTACACTAATTAAATCTATAGAAAGGATTTAGACGAATTGATTGAAATGAAAATGCTACACAATCAAAATCTTGGATAAGCGAAGGAATATACTAAACTCACAATGATAGAGAGAATGGTATTAGTTAACAAATCAGAAGAGGATGAACTAGAATATCGGTTAAGTACTCTAAAAATCACAGATGCAAGTGAAGCTAGAGCATTATCTTGAATACCATGCAGATTCATGTTGACAGAAGATATACGATCATTTATTCAATACAAACAGATTGGAATCAGTGATGAAGATATAAGATCAGCCTACTAGGAACTATACATAGAGGAAGGAATGTTGAATGAAGAGTATGGGAATATGGAAACAAAATGACTAACACACATCATGCACATGCCAAAGAATTTGAAGCTAAGTGGATCAAGTGTGTATTGAGTCGAATACACAGAGACTATATCTGGCTGGGAGGAGATAAGCAAATTAAAATCACAAAATAAATCATCAGTGAAGTCACATGATTATCAAATAATGGAAGAAAATTTGTAAAGGAATTAGATCCTAAAATCAAAATTTAAGGTTTAGTAAGGTACAAGCAAGATCCAAAAACTTTTTTTGTGAGAAACATTTTGGATAAGGAAATGAAATTTGCATAAATAATTATTGGGTACAAGATCTATCAAGAAAATCAGTTAGACAATATATTAGGAGGATCACTACAAGTTACATATGAGATTGTTATTGAAGGTAACATATATGACTTAGCAGAAATGATGCGAAATCAACTAATGGTAAATCTAAGGAAATTTCAAGAAACAAGGATTAATGCCTGGATCACTACTGGTATGTATATTCCTCTATATACAAAACTATTTTCTAGGCATCGAAAGAGTAAATTGGACATTAGGTGAACCAGTTATTGTTAGAATAACTAAGAGGGGGGGGAATAAGTTATCCGTAGTCCCAATCACAAAATGTAAATCCAAAAACAATTTACTAAAACTTCTACAACTTGGTAACATAAAATAGTATTTTGTTGTGCTTTTACCAATTACCAGTTAATAACATATAGTGATTACCGATCAAATCCAATATGCAACATGTAAAGTATGACAACAAACAATCATCACAGTCAACACATAACACAAGAGATTTAACGTGGAAATCCTATAAAGGGAAAAAACACCTGGGATCGGCAACCCAAATTTTTTTCACTCTTCTGAAGTGAGGTCGGTGAAGACCCAACCCTGTTAAAGGTTACAAACACACTGTGAGGTGTGACCTTGTTAGAGGATTTTAGACCAACCGTTATCATCCAACCAACATTCATTATGGGGTTGACAGGATAACAAATGTACACTCTATGAATGACATTACAAGACTTTCTAGTCCACTCTGTTAAGAGATTTATTTGTTTACAATGGTTAAAATGTAACAGTAGGTGATTTGATTATAACACAACTTCAATTATAGATTATCAGATCTATGTTAAGCTCATTCAAATCCTCTGATCAATATATCAATTCTATTTCAATCAATATTTAGTAACTTACTGTCACTCAGTTATATCTTTCTGATGCTCGGTTATCTCTACAGTTTAGTTCTCCTTAACCAGTCTGATCAGGCATGCATGAAGCTTGTTCACGTGATATCTCTGTAGTCTCCTTCTAGCATGATTTCATCATGAAATCCTAGTCTCTTAAATAGACAAGTAAACCATTTTAATTCCATCCATCAGATTTTGCTGCTTAATCTCCTTTATTGATTTTGTCGCTTTAACCTTCCTCGGTTGATGTGTAAGTAACACATTTTATTTCAATCCCTTAGATTTTCTTTGAATTATGTTAGCTGTCGATCTTCATAACAAACATTATCTTCAACTCTGATTATGGAGTACTTTACAACTCATCAACTTCTATCAGCTAAACTAGTCATTTAGTTCTTTTCTCCTACTTGGTTAACAAAGAAATGCGTCGGTGAACACAAGCTCAATTTATACTGTGCTTGATATACACTACACTATGTTGGTGTATACTGGAATGCTTCTTTAACTGACCACAATGCTTTGTGCATTTTTCTCTATCCTTCATCGTAGATGAATGCAACATAATCAAGTCAATAACATAAGTTCATAGACTCATTCATAAGTTACCCAATGTATTCCTTATCCTTATCTGTCATCTCCATATTCCTCATGTAGATATATTTGTTCTTCATCTCTTTTCTTCTTCTTTCTACAGATGTTTGGGTATAGTAACTTACAAGATAAGTATTGTTAAAACTAGTTGACATCAATGACAACATATTACTGATTTAATCATCTTACCTATCTAATTAGCAACTCAGTGATCTAAAATCACAGATCTTCAAGTCATACAATTTATTCAAATTAGTTGTAGTTCATCAATCTCTCCCTTTGGCATTTATGGAAACAGAAGCAATATGAAATATGCCATACACATACCAAACATGTATTCTACAACTCTGTCAACAAATGTTGTAACTCGGTACAAGCTCTCCCTAGCTTAATATGTTTAATCACTATGTTACATAAAAGCATTTGTAAGTGCAGACTAACTTCTGTAGATATGATCTTTTCAGCTCGCAGGTTTTCTTCTGTTCTTAGTAACTGATCTTCAATGCTCTCCCTTTTTTGTATCTCTCTCCCTTTTTCTTTGGCTTCATATTGAGATCTCTCTCCCTTTGAGAACAATGCCAAAGAGCAATAAAAAACATACAGCTCTATAGTAGCCATGTAACTCTCTGTTGTCCAATGCATTCTCTGTATCTTGGTATACTGATGTGTAAATATGTTCCAGTACTTCAACCTTTCACAACCTTAGACAAAAGTCCAAAGTGTGAACTTTGTTGCATCAACATGTATGATTTTTTGATAAGATTAGGCTGATGCAACCTCCAGATCACCTTAGTGACTAGTAGACAGGGGATAGACCCCAAGTCTAGTCCTCAAGTATTCATATGTATCCTTCGGTAGAGGCTTTATGAAAATATCAGCAAGTTGTTCTTTTGATGTAACAAATTCTAGCTTCACTTGCTTCTCCTATACTTGTTCCCTTAAGTAGTGATACTTAATAGATATGTGCTTTGTTTTAGAGTGCATCACTTGATTCTTTGAAATATTAATAGCACTAGTGTTGTCACAATATATAATCACTAGCTCAGTGATTACCTCATTCATACCTTCCAACACTTGCTTGATATATGCAATATTTGAACAGTTAGTAGCAACAACAACATACTTTGCTTCAGCTGTAGACTGGGAAATGCAAGATTGTTTCTTACTTGTCCACGTAACAAGTCTTTCACCAAAGAAGAATTCTCCTCCAGTGGTACTCTTTCTATCATCCACATTTCTAGCCCAATCAGCATCGGTGTATACCTTAAGTTCAAACTTGCCTTTCTTAGGATACCATAGTCCATAATCTTTAGTTTTCTTCGGGTATCTTAAGATTCTTTTTGTAGCAACCATGTGTGACTCTCTAGGTTTTGCAGAATATCTAGCAACTATTCCAACAACATGTGCTATATGAGGTCTACCGTGAACTACATACATTAACTTACCAATCATGGATCGGTACAGTGTCTGGTTTACCTCAGTAGTTCCATCTTCTTTAGTCAGTTTACATCCAGTAGCCATTAGTGTTCCCACAGGTTTAGTATCTTCCATGCCAAATGTCTTTAATACTTCCTTTATATATTTAGATTGTGTGATGAATATACCATCATTTTGCTGAATCACTTGTAAGCCTAGAAAGAACTTAATCTCTCCAAACATAGACATTTCAAATTCACTTTTCATTTCATCAGCAAATGACTTACTGAATAGAGGTAATTTGGAATCACCTCCATATGTGTAAGTGTGTGGGGGAAATGTGAGATTCACTCCTAAATCCAAATTCCCAAAGGAGAGATCCAATTTGATCAACCAAAAGGTTAATACACAATCGAATCAATCTATGAAGAATATGAAAGAGAGAGAGAAACCTTATACTTCCCTATAGTTGGATTAAGATTAAAATCTAAAATAATTGAAATACAAGTACTAACCTCAAAATTAGGGCAGATCTGGAAAATGTTGAATTTTGGTGTCTTTGTACACTTTTAGGAAAATCTGAAACTTGTCCTGAACTAGAAATGCCGAGATAGAGAAAACCCAGAAATCTTTCCTCAAGATGGCTTAGGGTTTGACCCTCATAAAAGGTCAAATACCACATTCTTTATTTGAAGTTTGATTCAAATTCTATTCACAGATGCCGGAAGATGGCCGAAAAGGGTATCCAAATTTGCTCTCAGATCTGAAACTCCACACCTGTACCTACAAGAAAATGAGGGTTTTTGTTGTATGGGGGGTTTTCCTTGGTCAAACCCCGGTTTGGAATCAACCTTAATATTGAAATTGAAATGGAGAATGCTAGCAAGTAGTAGAAAAGGATCTAACAATGAAGCTATGCAATTCAATAGATATGCAATTGTATTTGAAATGTAAACAAGTATATTGATATGAAAGCTTGAACACAACAATAAATATAAATCAAACCTCCATGGTTGTATGCTTGGAATCCACCTTGATAGAAGAATGAATAGATCTTGAAGATGAACAAAAGAATCTTGAAGGAAGATCACACCATCATGATGGCTACATCTAGGGTTTGAATGATAATTCTTGAATGCTTGAACCAAATCCCTTCAATAGCTTGAATGCTTGAACCAAATCCCTTCAATAGCTTGAATGCTTGAATCCTTGATCTTCAATAGAAAACTTGGATGGAGAAGAAGACTTGAATGCTTGAATAAATGCTTGCTTGATCACCTTGAGAGCTAGAGTGCTTGAGATGTGAATGATGGATATGAAAATGAGAGAGGAAGGCCTCCTTTTATAGTGATCTAGGGCACACTCCTCTAGATGGGCCACCTTGGAGAATTAAATCCCAATTAGGTCCTCACCTTTAGAAAATATACATAGATTAAATGCAATTAAAAGATTTACCATCCCGAAACCTGAAATGGCCAACTCGGAGGTGAGAAAATACATTTCCCGAAAGCTCGAAGCCCGAAAATTAAAGATTTTGAAATTGTGGAGAAAGGGGTCAAAGTCAAGATTGACCCTGACCTAGTTAGGGTTGACTTAAGACATTGACCTTTTTCTTAGGTTGACTCAAAACTAAATTAGGAGGTCCCAGGGATGCCCAGAAACCTAGAAATGATGCCAGAATAGGACAAAATGTCAGGAATAGACATAAAATCCTATGATTACTAAAATGAAGGCTAGGAGGATCCATTTCTAAATCTTACCTAAAAAATAGAGCCATGGAAGAGGGAAATTTAGGAGAATCCTTAAGATCCTAACCCTAATTTCACCTAGAATGAAGTAGAAAAGAAGTAGAAAGTGGGGAGAAAGCCAGATCAAAGAAAAGACCAATTCAAGGCATCCAATATGACCCCAAACCACTTACTTGGAGGGATAAATTCTCTTTACATGGAAGTGCTTCCATTTTAAGATGATACATTAAGCCCCCACTTTAGCAAGAGTATGGATTCGATGCAAACTCTTGGTAAAGGAGAAGAAGGAGAAGATCCTAGTGGATTCACAAAGAGATAAAACAACACTTAGCAAAGGACACGAGCCCCCAGACTAAGGATTCTAACTCAACATACACACACGAGGGTGCGAAACAATAAAACCAAAAGAACAAGGGTTAACACTAAACAACCCAAATCAATTAGCATAAGAAACCTTGCTAAGAAATATTCCTCATACTAATATCATATTTGGAAAACTATCATAAAAGCATAAATGTTTACATAAGAAAGACACGAGCAAAACTATAGACAACATAGCTTCATGATCCTGTCCTACTAGCATGAAAGCAGAAAAGAGAGAAAGGAGAAAGTGATTACCTCACCCAGTAAGATGCCCACCTTACTGTGAATCACCCTAGAGGGAGAGCCCAACAGGTTCACCCATAAACTATGCTTGCAATTGTAATGCATCTTCTGACAGTTTTTGAAATACCCATAGATCCACCTTCTTGTATCACTATGAATATAAAATGTGTGTCTCCTCAGGATTTAGCAACTTATGTGCGTTACCTTCAGAAGATTTAGCATATAGGTGTGTGTCTTTTCAAGATTTAGCAACTTATGTGCATTACCTTCAAAGATTTAGCATATTTGAAATTGGAAATGTGTGTCCCTTTAGGATTTAGCAACTTATGTGCGTTACCTTTGGAAGATTTAGCATATAAATGCGTGTCTTTTCAGGATTTAGCAACTGATGTGCGTTACCTTTCAAGATTTAGCATGTAAAAATAAAAAACTATAGTAGAAGGGAGGCCCTATATATGCCCCCCTCCTTAAGATGGAAAAAAATACTATTTTGACATGTTAAGGAAAGAAAAGAACAAGGGTAAAGCCTTCTTCAGTATCAAGACAATATCCATAGACAACACCTAGTCCAAGCCAAGAAGGTCACAGCTCCTATGAGGCCATGGAAGGGATGAATGTAAAGAGATATCATGCAAGAAGTGAAAAGAAAGTAACCCTTATGAGGGATAGCACACTATTCAGTTTCCAAGGTGAGAGATATATCCACCATGGGAACCCAATGTCAAACAATAAAATAGGTTGTGATCAAGGACAAAGATCCTTAATGCAAACCATTATTTTTATGCATGATTGAATGTCACATAATAGATAAATATTTCTTACCCAAGGAAAGAGGTACATCTAAGAAAAACATAAGGAAATGACATCCTTGCCCCCCAAGGTAGGACAAAGATTGAAGAGGATACCTACTTCAAAATGCAAGGAGATATCCTATTTACAATAATGTACACCATATTCTTAGCGAGGGTTATTGACCCCTACATCCAAGAGTATAGATAATCATGAAAAGGATATGTCACTCATGGAAAAGGATCCTCAAATGAAAGAGATCTTATCAACAAGACCCCCACCAAAGAGGAGTGCTTTAGATAAAATATCAACTTTCAAAGGCGGGAACAAAGATTCAACCATCAAGCCTCTTGCAAAGAAGAGGAAAAGGAATCTTTGGATTGAGGGAAACAACTCTAACACCAAAGCAAGGGTGAGAGTTTATAAAGAACATAATTTGCAATATAGAGAAGAGGTGATGACCTAGGACAACCACTTCTCATACAAGACAGTTATCCATAGTCAAAACATCTGTCAATATAATGAAATAATATTGCAATATAAATAAATACCACTAAACTAGAGAAAGCCGCTCCCTAGACAAAGAGAAAAGAAAGAGGTACCTTGCCCCCTAGAGATAGAGACAAGGGATACCTTGAAAAAAAACAAATGTCATAGAAAAGATATCTTGAAAAGAAAATATAAATTCTATGGATGATTAAAAACATGATGCAAAGCCATAGAAAAAGGAAGGAGAGAAAGAATACCAATTAAGCCCCAATAAAAGACCTAATGGATCCTAGGAGACTGGATGAAGATACACCTCTTGCCCCCCAATCATGAGACAACAGGAGAAGAAAATTTACATTATATCTAAAGGAGGGGAATCCCCTATATCAAAATTATGAAGAAATTGTAAAACAACACGAGAATGAGATATAATTCCTAAAGCAGCTCTTTCTCTAACATATGCCTTGAAGTGTTTATAGTCAGCAAGTAAATGTTTGTCACTATAATGAAAATGACATTTGTATTTATATAGAGCATCTATCAGCATAGGTCTAAAGATTTCTTTCTTGCAATTCATTAGCTTAATATATACCTTCTTAGCAATTTCTTGACGAGTATTAGGGTTATCTAGGATATGCGTGGGGAGAGGAGGATGATGTTTAGCATCACCTACCTTAACTTGAGATTTTGAACACATAACACCATACATATTTGATTTAGGGGGGAGATGAACATGAAACCTAATACGATGCTCATGAACTCCTAGCCCTAAACCTTTATAACCTTGTTTACTCACCATATTATATCCAGTAGTATACATATTATGTAAAGCTTCTATAGGAGGTGATTGTTTATCATGCTCATGAGTAAAGGTCACATAAGGTGGAATAATAGGCTTTTAAGAAGTGTCTGTACCCTTTCCTTTAATATCATCATGAATCAGAGGAGAAGGTAAATCAAAGAAATCTTGCACATTCGCATCCTTAACGAGAGCTTGAATCCCATCATAAGTATGGGAAGAGCGAGGATTAATAGACGGAGAAGCAGGTATCGGAATAGGAAGATTAGGATTGATAGGATTAGTATTAGGATTGATAGGATGAGGATTAGGAAGATTGGGAGGTGGTGTATCATCTACCCAATTCTTCACATAATCCAAAAGATGAATAAGGCTACCACATACATCTCTAACAAACATTTTAAATGTAGGTAGACTAGTGTCGGTCAACTTTACAAAAGCATAGGCAAGAGAAAAGTGAAGGGTCATCAACATAATAAAATGAATAATACTCTCATAAACATCATAGGTATGATAAAGAGATGCTAAAAGAAGAGTAATAAAGAACATAGCCATGCACCAAAACATCTTAACAATCTCCATAGTGAAGGCAAGAAATGTTTTTGTATTTTATTGAATATATAGATTTTTTTGGATTTTTGAATGTTGAAATGCAAGAGCATAAACTAGATCAAAAAAGCCAATCTAACACCAAAAAGAAAGAGAGTAAGCTAGTCGGGTTCACCAAAATGAATAGTGAAGGTGAACACACACAATAAGACAAAGGGAAATCTAACACCAAAAAGAAAGAGAGTAAGCTACTCGGCTTCACCAAAATGAATAGAGGTAATTTGGAATCACCTCTATATGTGTAAGTGTGTGGGGGAAATGTGAGATTCACTCCTAAATCCAAATTCACAAAGGAGAGATCCAATTTGATCAACCAAAAGGTTAATACACAATCGAATCAATCTATGAAGAATATGAAAGAGAGAGAGAAACCTTATACTTCCCTATAGTTGGATTAATATTGAAATTTGAAATAATTGAAATACAAGTACTAACCTCAAAATTGGGGCAGATTTGGAAAATGTTGAATTCTGGTGTCTGTGTACACTTTTAGGAAAATCTAAAACTTGTCCTAGACTGGAAATGCCGAGACAGAGAAAACCCAAAAATCTTTCCTCAAGATGGCTCAGCTCGAGTTTGACCCTCATAAAAGGTCAAATACCACATTCTTTATTTGAAGTCCGATTCAAATTCTGTTCACAGATCCCAGAAGATGGCCGAAAAGGGTATCCAAATTCACTCTCAGATCCAAAACTCCACACCTGTACCTACAAGAAAATGAGGGTTTTTGTTGTATGGGGGGTTTGCCTTGGTCAAACCCCGGTTTGGAATCAACCTTAATATTGAAATTGAAATGGAGAATGCTAGCAAGTAGTAGAAAAGGATCTAACAATGAAGCTATGCAATTCAATATGTATGCAATTGCATTTGAAATGTAAACAAGTATATTGATATGAAAGCTTGAACACAACAATAAATGTAAATCAAACCTCCATGGTTGTATGCTTGGAATCCACCTTGATAGAAGGATGAATAGATCTTGAAGATGAACAAAAGGATCTTGAAGGAAGATCACACCATCATGATGGCTAGATCTAGGGTTTGAATGATAAATCTTGAATGCTTGAACCAAATCCCTTCAATAGCTTGAATGCTTGAATCCTTGATCTTCAATAGAGAAATTGGATGGAGAAGAAGGCTTGAATGCTTGAATAAATGCTTGCTTGATCACCTTGAGAGCTTGAGTGCTTGAGATGTGAATGATGGATGTGAAAATGAAAGAGGAAGGCCTCCTTTTATAGTGATCTAGGGCACACTCCTCTAGATGGGCCACCTTGGAGAATTAAATCCCAATCTAGCTTTATTTCTTGTTACCTCTCCATTTTCATTTTGCTTGTTTCTAAATATCCACTTAGTACAGATAATAGTCTTATCTTTAGGTCTAGGTACTAAGGTCCAAGTTTTATTCTTCTCTATCTGTTCTATTTCCTCTTTCATTGCATTAACCCATTCATCATTCTCTAATGCAACTTTTACATTCTTCAGTTCATATTCACAAACTAGACATGTACCTTGTCTTTCTTTACTTCTTGTTTGCGTGCCAGCTTGTCTGTCTCCAATGATTTGTGTCTCAAGATGATGTCTTTTGATGAATCTTGCCAGTATCCAATTTCTTCTTTCTTGTTCATCATGTGTAGGTTCATTTTCTTGCTCGGTAGGTGCTTCTTGCTCATCGATTTCTTTTTCCTGTTCCTCAATATTATTTTCCTGCTGACCGGTTGTCACTATCTACGACATCGGTAGGTACTCTGGTTGTTCAATGTAGGTGCATCTACTGTAGTCTTTTGGTTCCTTTGTGCTTTCCTTTTCTTTCTTATCATCAAACTCATCATCTTGAATATTAGTACTTTCAATCATTTTATTAGTTACTTTATTAAGACACTTGTATGCTTTACTTTTAGCAGAAATCCTAGAAATATCCCTTCATCACCTTTTGAGTCAAACTTCCCATTTCTTTCATCTTTCAAAATAAAGCATTTATTTCCAAAAATCCTGAAATAACTTATAGTGGGTTTGTGGCCAAACCATAACTCATAGGGTGTCTTATTAGTGTCCTTCTTCAGTTGTACTTGGTTTAGAACATAAACAACTATGCTAACTACTTCTCTCCAGTATGTCTGAGCAACATTCTTTTGTAATATCAGTGTTCTTGCACAGTCAACTATTGATCTATTTCTCCTTTTAGCTATTCCATTTTGTTGAGGTGTCCTCGGTGCAGAGACTTGTCTTTTAATACCATTCTCATTACAAAAGTTAGTAAATTGATCAGAAATAAATTCACCACCTCGGTTAGATCTTAAGCATTTCAATTCTTTACCAGTCTCTTTCTCAACTTTTGCTTTATACCACTTGAACATCTTAAATGCCTCTGATTTTTCCTTCAAGAACATGACTGTCATTAATCTAGTGAAATCATCAACAAAAAGAATAAAATATCTGTCTCCATAGTAACTTTGAGTTCTCATAGGACCACATAGGTTGGTATGCACTAACTCAAGTAATTTCTTTGTTGAATAATCTTTGATTTTGAAACTAGATTTGTCATTTTACCTTTCTGACATTCATGACACATAACATGATTAGGCTTAGATAAGTTAGGTAGACCTCTAACCTTTTTCTTTTTACTGATCTTAATCATGTTATCAAAATTCACATGACATAACCTTTTATGCCACAACCATGCATCTTCATCTTTCATCATTAAACAAGAAGACTAATCATTATCAAGATAAAACAAATTACCTCTTGATTGTGTTCCAGCCCCAATAAGTCTTCCTCCATCATCAAATATCTTCACTTTCTTGCTCTCAAAAGTAGCTCAGTGGCCTGAATTATTCAGTTGTGCCACACTTAGCAAATTATAATTTAGTCCTTTTACCCAATAATCATTGTCACATCTAATTTTATCATTTATCATCAAGGATCCTTTTCCTTTAACCATACAAGCTACATCATTACCCATTCTAACAAATCCTCCATTGTGTTCTTCAAGATGATCAAATTTTTCTTCATCACCAGTCATGTGATGTGTACAACCACTATCTATGATCCATGTATCATTTTTATTAACCTTAGAGATAAGTGTTGTCTCTACATACCTTTCATCTTCCTCTGAGTCATCCTTCATTGCAAAAAATACTACCTCCACATCTTCATCAATGTCAGTATCGGTGACATCTTCTTCTGCAATGTAGCACACCTTCTTGCCTTTATCATTATTGTCTCGGTTGTCTCTGTTGTAGTGTTAGTAACTTCTGTTGCCTCTTCTCCCATCTTCCTTCACTAGATCGGTCTTTGTTTCTATCATCATCTTTCCTATGTGGACATCTAGTAGCAATATGACCAACCTCTTTATAGTTAAAGCATGCTAAAGGTAATTTACCTATATATCTTCCTTTACCTTTGGGTAACCTTCTGGCCATAAGAGCCTCAAGTTCATCAAGCTCATCATCAGTATTTCTATCACTATCATCATTCTTATTTATGCTACTAGACTTACCAATCTTCAGAGAAGACATAAAAGAAGTTTCAATAGATGGTACAACACTATTATAAAAGTTGTTAAGTTCAAAGGTTGTATGCTTACCAATCAAATTATCAAGAGTAAGTTTGTTGCCAGATGCAGACCTAGTTTCATGAATTGTAGATATTTTTATTGCATAAACCGGTAATAAGGTTTTGAGAACTTTTCTTACCATTGTCTCTTCATCAATAACACCATCATATGCTCTAATAGCATGAACTACCTCTTTTAGTCTGTTTGTGTACTGCACAATATTTTCTCCTTCCTTCATCTTCATATCAGTGAATCTTCCCCTTAAGCTTTCAGCTCTGGCTCTTTTGACATTCATATCACCACTATAAACTTGAGCAAGTTTATCCCACATATCTTTAGCAATAGTGCAATTTTTAATATCTTCAAATTCGGCATTTGTATAGGTAGCAACAATCTCCATCATAGTAACATTATGTTCATGCCTGTCTCTTAGTTGATCAAGGGTCAAGGGACTAGTGGGCGGTGCAATGTAGCCATTCTCCATTAGTGTGAGGGAAAAATTCCCAATTCCAGATACATGCAGCTTCATTAAGCTTTTCCATACTGTGAAGTTATCCTTGTTCAGCTTTGGCACTTCCCTCTTATACATTTTGAGATCTTTGTATTGAAGTCCTTAAAACTCTGTTACAAGCAACCAACGCTCTGATACAAATTGTTAGAATAACTAAGAGGGGGGTGAATCAGTTATCCATAGTCCCAATCACAAAATGTAAATCCAAAAACAATTTACTAAAACTTTTGCAGCTCGGTAACATAAAATAGTATTATGTCTGTGCTTTTACCGATTACTAGTTAATAACATATAGTGATTACCGATCAAATCCAATATGCAACATGTAAAGTATGACAACAAAAAATCATCACAGTCAACACATAACATAAGAGATTTAATGTGGAAACCCTGTAAAGGGAAAAACCACTTGGGACCGACAACCTAAAAATTGTTCACTCTTCTGAAGTGAGGTCAGTGAAGACCCAACCCTGTTAAAGGTTACAAACACACTGTGAGGTGTGACCTTGTTAGAGGATTTTAGACCAACCTTTATTGTCCAACATGCATTCACTATGGGGTTGACAAGATAACAAATGTACACTCTATGAATAATTTTACAAGACTTTCTAGTCCACTCTGTTAAGAGATTTATCTGTTTACAATGGTTAAAATGTAACAGCAGGTGATCTGCTTACAACACAACTTCAATTACAGATTATCAAATCTATGTTAAGCTCATTCAAATCATCTTATCAATATATCAATTTTGTTTCAATCAATATTTAGTAACTTACTGTCGCTCGGTTATAGCTTTCTGACGCTCGGTAATCTCTGTAGTTCGGTTCTCCTTAACCAGTCTTATCAAGCATGCATGAAGCTTGTTCACGCGATATCTCTATAGTCTCCTTCTTTCGGCATGATTTCATCATGAAATCCTAGTCTCTTAAATAGACAAGTAAACTGTTTTAATTCCATCCATCAAATTTTTCCGCTTAATCTCCTTTGTTGATTTTTCCGCTTTAACCTTCCTCAAATGATGTGTAAGTAACATGTTTTATTTCAATTCCTTAGATTTTATTCAAATTATGTTAGCCGTCAATCTTCATAAAAAACATTATCTTCAACTCTGATTACGGAGTACTTTACAGCTCATCAACTTCTGTCGGCTAAACTAGTCATTTGGTTCTTTTCTCCTGCTCGGTTAACAAAGAAATGCATTGGTGAACACAAGCTCGATTTATACTGTGCTTGGTATACACTACACTACGTTGGTGTATACTGGAATGCTTCTTTAATCGACCACACTGCTTTGTGCATTTTTCTCTATCCTTCATCATAGATGAATGCAATATAATCAAGTCAATAACATAAGGTCATAGACTCATTCATAAGTTACCCAATGTATTCCTTATCCTTATCTATCATCTGCATATTCCTCATGTAGATATATCTATTCTTCATCTCTTTTCTTCTTCTTTCTACAGATGTTTGGGTATAGTAACTTACAAGATAAGTATTGTCAAAACTAGTTGACATCAATGACAACATATTACTGATTTAATCATCTTACATATCTAATCAGCAACTCACAGATCTTCAATTCATACAATTTATTCAAATAAGTTGTAGTTCATCAATTATACATCAGATTAATAAAAGCATTGAATAATTGGGAAGTAAATACATCACAGTAAGGTGGAGTTATTTCAAAGAATTTCAAGGAAGAATGTATAATAGATATCAGATACCACCTCATATTTTTGAAAAATATAGGAAAGATACATGCTTTCTAGTCAGTACACATTGATTTATAATCAAAGTAGTGGAGCCACCAATATCTTGGTTACAACTATTTGGATATGAAGCAAAAGAGAATGAACTTATAACAAGTATTGATCAACAGTTGAGTCAACCTAAGGATATAGAAGCTAATCGGTTTGGAACCTATGAAGAAGTGTACACAAGGATAATATTAGATGATAATAAATCAAAGGGAGAAAGCAATAATGCAATGAAAAGACAAAAACCAAACACAATACTAGAGACATATACCAAGATCAAGAACAAGTTAGCTAAACAGAGACAAGCTACTAACAAAGAAGATGAAGAAGAGTTGTCACCGAAAATGTTGAAAAAGAGAATAAGATCTAGAACAACACAAGTTACACCAAGGAGAAAAACTAGAAGTAAATCAGCAATAAAAGGAAGTACAAGAACAAGAAGAAAGAATAATGAACCAAAAACTGAGATAGGACTATCAAGAGTGAAAACTCCAAGAATAGCTATAAATATAACAAATAGAATAAGAAAGTATGGAACTATAGAAAAGATATATGAAATCAAATACAAGAAATAATCAAAAGAAGATAAGAAAATTGTAGAAGATTCTATAGTGTTTCACTTTCATAAGTTCATAAGATTTCCAAGCGACTTGAGATGGATTATTCTTGAGGAACTACTTGAAAAAATCAACATAAGATGGGATAAAGGTATCAAACATGAGAGACAAAGTAGAGAAAGAACCCTGATACTTGTAAAGCCAAGAACAAATGTTGAATAAATTGATCAAAAAATGAAGAAAAATGAAATTAGATTATCTAAAAGGAACAAAATAACTAGAATTTTGGCAGGACTACAGGAAGAAGTAGAAGAAGGACTGAAAATGTGGAAAATAATCTTTAAAGAAGAAATGCTAGAAGAGAAAGAATGATAAATTGATAATATGTACGAACAAGAATAGGACAAATTTGACAAGAGAAGACAACCCGATAAAGTTTGATGGAGGAAAAGCGAGTCAACCTATGGAAATAAAAGATGTATCTGATGATGATACTAGTAATGAGGAAGATAAACAGTTTCATAAAAAACGCACACTAGAAGTTGGAGTTGAATACACTGAAACATAACAGGTAACACATTCTATCGATATGGCACCTACTATCAGTGAGATGCCAAAAGTAGAAATAATTAAGAAACAAATAATAAATTTAGAAAAGGACAAGGAACAAATAGCAGAATCTGAGGAAGTACAAGTTGCAAGGACATTACAAAATATGATAATGATAACAACAACAAAAAAAAAGAGGAAAAGAGATTTAGAATATGATTAATAAGAAGAAGACCTTAATGAAAGACCTAAACTTGAAATTTTGAAGAGAGATCCTACAAAGATGCATTATGAGGAACATATTTTATATGCAGAAAAATCAAAGAGAGAACAACTATTGAAATATAGCTGAAGGACAAACAAAGGAAAATGATTATAAAGAAGACAATTCAAATAATTTTCAAGTTTACTATTGTAAATTATAGTGGATGAAGAAGAATCAAGTATGAAATAGTTGAAAATATATGTGGATATAATAGAAAATTATCACAAAGTAAAGGTAGAACTATAGGAAAAGATATAGCAAAATTCATAGATTGGTAGAAGAGAAGATAAGCTAGCAGACATAATAGGGATACTATTGGAGAAACTTGAAAATCTAAAGGAATCATTGACTGAAACAATTGAAATTTCCAAGACACTATTTGAGAAAGGAAATATAGTAATCATTCTTAATAGCTATACATATGGATTTAATGCAAAAACATATACAAGCTACAATTGATATGTTAGATACACTAGAAAAGAATGATGATGAAGATATTATTGACAAAGTAATAGGATTCAAATGAAATATCAGCACCATAAATAATCTGAAGAAACAATGGAATAGTGTTGATAAATATCAAGAACAAGCATAGAACTATTCAAGCATAGGCAGAAACCAGTTGACACCCAAAGGACACAATTTTTTTTTCCTTTGGCATTGTTGTCAAAGGGGGAGAAGTATTGCAAGGAGAGAAGTACAATCAAATGGGGAGAAATAGTACAATAAAAGGGAGATTGAGAGAAGTACTGTCAGAAATAAAGGTTTTGTAGAAAGTAAAAAGGTTTTTCCATCAATTCCAAAGGGGTAGATTATTAGTTGACAAAATCCTCTATAAATATTTGACAGACAATCAATGATAATTTTGATAAGATTGTCATTGCTATAAAATAACAATAAGTATAGAGATGAAGAAAGGAAAGACATATGAGCATAAACACTATTGGAAAGTGTTATCGACATAAATGAAGTGCTATTAGAAAAGTCTATCAGAAAGCGTTAGCGGTGAAAAAGAAAGAAAAGATTACGAATGAGGACAACATCAAATTAGAAAAATGGTTTATGGAAGATCGAAAAACCCTAATCAGGGAAAGAAAATATAAGAGGAGATCTAAGGAAAAGGTCAAAGATATCGATAGATAGATACTAATCAGAGGAGGCGAATTGAAGTGTAGAGAACTATAGATTGATGTTATCGAAAAAGATCAAAGGATCAAAGATCAAAAGATCAAAGTAGAAGAAGAGCAAAATAAGATCTGACAAGATTTTGGAGAAAGCATCTACAGGTCAAATTTCTTGTTGATTTATTCCTAACAAATTAAAAACAAGATTGTGAAATCCCTTAACCAGGTAGTCTCTAACTAGACTTAGAAGTTCTATTTAGGAACTTATTGTAAATATTTTAACAGGGTGAACACTGTATTAGTGGGATAAAATATCTAAATAGAATAGTCTTTAACGAGACTTTTAATACTCCTAATAGGGTATTAGACACTCCTAATAGGGTGAAGTCATTAAGAAGATGACATTTATGTAAGCTCCTAACCAGACACCTTATTACTGCAGTGAGGAGTTGTGGGTATCATCCCCACCACAGTTTTTCCCTTTGACCAAGGGTTTTTTGCGAAACCAAAATATTGTGTTGTGTTTGAATGTTTAATTTGTGTATTATTAGTTATTGGTTAAACATTACAACAACTATCGGTAAAAGACAAAATAGCTATTGGTATAAGTAATTTACTGGCTAACAGTTTATGTTCAAATTGTTGAATAAGTTTTAAATCTCTGTGGTACTGATTCACCCCCCTCTCAGTACCCTACCTAGAACTTTCCAATATCATGTCCATGGATCTACGGTGCAATAATAGTCTTTTTCTTTAACCAAGATCTATTAAATTATGCTAGGTAAATTATCTCATTTCAACAATCAAATCTTCCTTGAATGTCTTCTAATGACATCTCTTGTTAAATTGCACAAGGAAGATTAAAATATGCTAGGTGAAATGTAAAGAGGGTGGTAAGATAAGATAGAGATAATGAGGGAAAGAGGAGTATGTGGTAAGATCTTTATATAGATAAACATGCAAGGTAGATAAGACACAGAGACTGTTTGGCCAAATGAGATTAATAAGAGGTATTTCTTGAAGTCATTTTATAATAATGATGAGCTTGGAAACTCTAAAATTTTCTAATCTTGATTTCTTTTTATAATCTTTCTCCATAATAGGTTAACCACTCACACATTGATCCATCGAAGCATGGTAAACTTGAAACACCTAAATCTATGAGTGTTTTGTGTGAAACAACGTTTGAGGGCTTCATTATTTAGGGTTTCTCCTTATATCTATCACTAACACACATATTTTTTGTTTGAATAATTTTTCTAATATGGTAGTGTGAAGGGAAACCCAAATCTAGACCTAGGAATATTAAAGTTGTCAAAGTAAAAATGGTAAAATGATTCCTATACTCCATGTTGACTTATTTTTTTGAATAATTGACATGCTAAAAAATAAAAATGAAGATAGAAATGCTGATATACTTCAATTCAAAGAAAAAGGATAAATGAAACCAAATATCGGGTTACATATTTATTGGTGATAATAAATAGATATTAAAATCTTTTGTTAATATTGTAGCATTCCAAAACTCTGAAATAGTTTGATAATTTATAAACTCAAAAAGTGAAAGTTTTTGAAATTGAACAAAATAAAGAAATTGAATAGCTATTTGATTATGAGATTTGATGAGAAATCAAAATGTATTTTTGTCAACTTCTATATAAAATAACATCAATTTGCACACTAATTAACATATATAAAAATAAATTGATCTAAATAAACCTATAAAATAAGGGGAAAGATGGTGGACTTCATTTTTACTGATACACAAAATAAAAATATTTTAATTTCTTGAATCACTTGTGTCCCTACACATATGAAATGAATTAAAGTGAAAATAAATTTTGAGCAATGTCCTTAATGGAAAGGATTGGTTATTGAGTCACTGGATTGAATCCCCTTACTTTACATCCTGAATCAAAAGAATTGTGGGACATAAGCTCCATGTTGTCAAGTTAATCCCATGTGAGAATTCCATATCACTCCCAATTTTTTGCAGCAACTTACTTTACAAGTCAACTATTTATAACTAAGATTTCAATGTCGTATCATCACATATGACGCCAAATTAACATTGGTTAGATCTAAGGAACACATTTCATTCAAGTATGGGTAGTAATCATCAACACTAACAATTCTAAAATGATAACTATCAATGCAATATTGTTATAAATATTCGACATCAACAAGTGTTATAACAACTCAAAAAAAACATAAAAACAAGTGTTATAACAACTATTGCAACATTCTCACCTACACCTGGTCATGTGAAATATAAAAGTAGAGAAAGCTTAAAGTGTGTAAAGTCCAAGGACAAATATGGAAAAAATATATTGACAATTATATCTACACGAAACCTAATGTATAAATTGAAGAGTCAAGATAGAATATAGAATTAATAATTTAGCTTAGATTTTTCAAAATTACATACCAAAAATTTACACTAAATTTTATGATTTCAATGTCTAATATTAATTATTTAGGTAGATAAGATTGCATCTATTAATTTGTACCAAAAAGTAATCCTATGAAGATTCTTAGAAATGTTAGAAATATTTCACACTAATAATTTAACCCATTATAAAATTCAAAATTGATACATTTTAACATTTAACTTTAGAAATTTATAACATTGATATGTTTGTGATAGCCTTTGACAATTCACCACCATTTTTAACAAAACATCTCTTCTTTTTTGAATTCAGATTTATATTCACTTTGCTAATCCAGAAATTTTTATTAAATATGGAGCAAAGTAATTGTAGACACTAAAAAATGGACAAGTGCTTTAAAATCATAAAATTGCAAAATCTTAACCAAAATGCACAAATTCAAACAAAAAAGGATCAAATCAATTTTAAAATAGACATTTATTAAATCAAAATTGGACAAAATCATAAAATCAAAGGAAAAATCAAATAATGACATTAAATAATTAAATACAAGCCTAAAAAGGACCAAAAACACTACATAATTGATTTTAATCAATTAATTGTATAGTTGTTAAATCAAAAATCAAATTGAACATATTCCCTTACATGACTAATTTAATTAATTAATAGAATTTAATTAATCCTAATATCTTTCAACAAGAATTGAGCAACCAATGAGAATTGAGGAACAAGAGCACATGGATCACTCAAAATAGTTGAATCTCAATCACACATTTCAACTTTGAATCTCATCCACTCAATTTTGTCCTTTTGTCCAAACCTTTGAGACAAACATTTAAATTGTCCCCCCATTTAAAAACATTGCAAAGTTTTTGACTCAAACAAGGCTAAATCATGATTACTTCACTCTACCCCCTACCCTTGGGAATTTAGTATAAATAAGAGGCATTTTGAGAGCAATAATCATCTTAGAAATTCATTTGCAAAACATCACCATTCTAGGCAATTTCATAGCAATTGAGAGCAATTGAGAGCATTTGATTTATCTTTGTATCAATTTGAGAGTGAGCTAGATTAAGCATAATACTATCATATTTCTCATTCTAGGATTGTCACTAGTGGAGAATAGGCTGAGAGCTTCACTTACTAAACTTAGATAGAGAACCATGGGATGTCATGGATGTTAATTTCAATTCTTAGCTTAAATTTGTATTGTATTTTTCTAGAATTGTAGCTGATTATACTAATTTCATGAAGGTGTTAAACTTACGCACACAAATGGCGCCCACCGTGGGGCTTTGAGCCTCATTTCTAACATTTTTATCAAATTTTGTGTGTTTTGTCTTCACTTTTTCATGAATTTTTGTAGAAAACAGGAGAAATGATGCCTATGAAGGATTTAATGACGCCTACGACTATTTTGACAACGCTTACAAACAGTTAACTGACGCCTGTGTGATTCCTTCTATTGTCTCTTTCCTTCTTCTAACACCTATGAGATAAAGTGTTATGCCTGCAAGCGTAAAGTGATGCTTGTGATTCGAGAACTAACACCTATTAGTTGATCGTTGCCACCTGTGACAATTCTTACTACACAATTTACATAATCTGTCACGCCTAGTGTTTGTTAACTGACGCTTAGTAGTTGTTCATTGCTGCTTTGAATAGTTTATCTTACACAATTTTCAATACTGTTAACGCCTGTCATTTAAAGTATTACGCCTACTGATCTTTAAATATCACTTGAGTCACTGGAAAGTGACGCCTGCTATTTTTTAAAGTTATGCCTGCTAGTCTTTAAATCACACGTATTAGCTAACTAATGATGCTTAGCATTTTTCATTTCAACTTGCTGTCAGATTATTGAATTTGGTTTTTTTATTCTCTATCTCTATTTTTCCTACAGATGAGAAAACATAGAAAGGTACGAAAGCTAGAGAGCAGAGTGACACAAGCAAGTAAAGAGGTAAGAATCCAATTAAAATGTGAAAAAGAGATTCATACTGCTGTGATTTTGGATAGTTTGAAATTTGAAGAAGATCTTTACAAACATTACATTAAAGTGTTAGATGCATACAAGATGAAATTCTCTACTTTGAGTTAAAATTTGCTTACATTAAATTGTTGGAATTTCTTGGAAAATTCTTGTAAAAAACACTTAAGTTTGCAATTGCATTTTGTTCCTTTTTGTTTCCCTCATTTTGTATGGCTTTGTTGGACTAACTTTATGGAGGAGGGAGCGGGAACGATCGCCACAAGGTGAGTGAGAAAATTAAAAGAGCCAAAAACCTCATAAAAGCACCTAGCCTTTGCTAGCTGCAAAAAAGATGTATTCATCAAATCAAGCTTGAATTTGCTTAAATTGTGGCTATTCATTTGAATTTAGATTAATAGAGAAACCTTACTATTTGTCAAATTGAACAAGTATTAGGCATATGCTCTCCATTTTTCGAAGTGGATCAAAAAGCCAAACATGCTAGTTCAATTTGGTAGAAAGGAAGGGAGGAATTAACCAAACACTTCATTTATTAAGAATCTCCTTGTCAAGGGATTGAAAAAGAACAAAAATCTGATTGAAGTGTTTGGGAATAAAGAACAACAATAGGGATATGCTCTTCACTTTCTAAGTGAACCAAATTCCCAAACTTGTTGGACTAAGTTCAATTTCTTGTTTTCTATACATGCTAGTTAAAATAGAGCAATAGAGGGCCTGCCTCCCGAGATTTTCCTTACGAGGAAAGTGAGAGGGAATGAACCAAGTGGGAGATAATCACCTTAGCCATGGTATTATCCAACCCACTATAAAAAAAATACACTCTTCCTTAATAGGGGATTGACTAGGTTATGTGCAAGTTTCTTCACTTCCTCTAGTAGTCCTTTTGGATTGCGCCAAATCGTGCTTTTGTGCATGTGGGAAGCCTACAAGTGGGAAAAGGAGTTGCCATGATTTAGAACGGAAATTTTTATTAAATCCTGATAAGTAGTAAGCTACCTTATAGAGCCAAACATGTTAAAAGCCAAATTTGACTATAGGTAGATTGCTTGGAAGACTTTCTTATTTAATACTTGTGAAAAATGACCAAGAACATACACTTTTAGTGTGGTTTTAGGGACATGGTGCAAATTTTATGTGAGTGTTGTGTTTGTACTTCACTTTCAAGCAAGAAAATTCCACAGACCTGATCTTACAATTTTTAAAATTTGAAATTTACAACTTGGTCTGTAAAGTGCCGCCTACACAGAGAAAAACTGCCTGTGCATAGTGAAGTTATGCCTATGATTTGTAAAAAGACACTTGGAAACAAGGAAGTCATGCCTATGATAGTTTAAGTGACGCTTGGAAAAATTTAAATCACGCCTATCAACAGGGAAAAACCACCTACTTATTTGCAGAGTGCCGCTTAAGAGAATTCCAATCACCACGTATCAAGTTTAAAGTCATGCCTACACTCAAGAAAGTGATGCCCAGAATCAAAAAGGGAAAATAGTGAGCATTTCTCGAGGGTTTCAAAAAAAATTGATTTCAGATTTGGATACCCTTTTGGTTGTTTTATTTGTTCCAGTACCCTACTTGGTCAAAAATCCTAGTTTTGAGCAATTTTGAAATTTTCAAAAGGATTTGGCCACAAGCAAGCAAGATCAAAGCCTATTTTCAAGTGGTTTATGTTCATGCCTTCTTTTACTTGATCATATTACATGAAGAAAACCTTGCAAGCTGAGAAAACTTATCTAAGGCAAGAGCTTCCTTTCCCAAGTGATACTTTTACTGCTTCAAGAAAACCACAAGAACTTGTTCAAGAAGTGGAAACCAACATGATGTACTATGGTAGCTTGGTTAATAACAAAAATGGAGGTATTGACCCAAACAATCAGGGTAATACTAATAATGGAGGAATAGACCCTAACAGTCAAGGGATTAACAACAATATTAACGAGGGCAATGGTGAACCAACTGCTGAAGATGCCACTGATGAAAAGGTTAGTGAAGCTATACAAAGCCCATACTTCTTAAAACTCATGGAGAAATCATTGGAAAGAGACAAGGAAAAGTACTTTCTAGACCTAGCCTGAACAGGTCTTAAACTTCCTCATGACTATGATGTTAACCAACTTAAACCACTAGAAGTTGAGGAGAGCCCGATTTATATCATGAATAAACAATTTAAGTTATTTCAAATGCAATTGGACATGATAAAGAAAAGTAGGGCTCCTAAACCCTTTTCCATAGAAGCATTGTGTCGTTTTCCATTTGATAAAAGTCTAGTATGGTACCATTCCCTATCAACGTAGTATTTCCTAAGTATGAAAAATATGAAGGAACATCTGATCCTCAAGATCATCTATGGGAATTTTGTGCATTAAGCTTGGAATTCATGCACGATACCACTTATTTAGTTAGATTATTTCCTAGAAGTTTGGGAGGTATGGCCATGGAATGGTTTTCGAAATTACCTTTCAGCATTAGAACCTTTGAAGAGCTGGCTTCTAAATTTGTGACACACTATTCATACAATATCAAACACGAAGTCACAATGATCACCTTATGTAATACCAAACAAAAACAAGGAGAAGGATTCCTAATTTTCCTACAAAGATGGAGGATGGTATTTTCTAGATATCCTCGGAGTGTACCAAAAAAAGAGAAGATGGATCAAATCTTTATCAATAGCTTGAGTAATGAGATGAATTATCGGTTGAGAATGAAATGTCCTAAGACCTTCAAAGACCTTATTGAAAATGGAGTGACCACAGAGGAGGTATTAGTTAAGAGTTGAGAGTTAAAACTTTACAAGGACAATAAGAATTACAATAACAATACCTCCAAAAACAACTATAACAACCAAAATAAGAACTTTTCTAACAACTATAATCAATTTGGGTTGAAGAACAACAATAAAGGAGTGGTCAATGATGGTGTTGTTGATTCTAATAATTTAAAAGTGACTCCCTTTACTCTCACAAGAACACCTAATCAGGTGAACAATGCAAATTAGGCTCCCAAAGTACCATTCAACAACAATAACAATAGTAGCAACTTTGAGAATAATCAAGGAGGTAACAAGTTTAAACAGTTCTTGGCACCAACTCCCAAGAGGACCTTCACACCTTTGGGTAAACCTTGATGCAGGAGCATCCTGGGTGTAAGAGCAATCTTGCATCACCCAAAAATATTTCTATTTTTGTATTCAATAAGGGCTATATTGTGCAGAGCTGCTATTTATGGAAAGTTACTATTTTTGGTAATTTTTGTATGTGCTCAGAATGATCTGATTTCTTTCTTGGAGGTTCATTTTGGTCATATAAGTCTGCCAGTAAAGTTTCATTGCCAGATCAAGTGTATATTGGAAGATATTGAAGATTTTCGGTATTGGCAGCAGGGTACAGAAACTTCGAACTCAGTTTTGAAGGCTTTAGAGGCCCCGAATGAGGTCGAATTTCGGGCTGAATGAAGCTTGCTTAATTCAAGCGTTGTAGAGCTCCTCGTGCCCTTTTCGAAATGGGGTTACAATAGTCAATCGGGTCAACTGGTGATGACTTATGGTCTTCGGAAGTTGGGTCACCTAAAATGGCGGAAAATGATTTTTCTTCAAAATTTCTGTTCGGGTTTCAAAATTTATTTTGAGCCGACTATGATGTAATGAAATGTAAAATAAAAAAATAATTCTAAGTTTGGTCGGCCTTATTGGCTAAAATTCTGGAACCTTCCCAGGCGGTGGAAAATTGCCTATATAAGGAAGGCTGTATTATTGTCTTAGGCAGTTCAGAATAGTTCTGGGTAGTAGATCTGGGTATTGATTCGAGGCTTTGTCCTACAGAATATTGTAAGGGAATGCCCATGTGGCTTTGCATATTGTAATTCTGAAAGTTTGTAATTCCACATTTGTGGAGATAATAAGAAGCCAATTTTCTGTTCTTGCATATTGTTGTTGTTTCTCTATTTCTGTTATGTGTTTGTGGTATTAAGGGGAGCACCCTTCATCAAACCTCTTGAGAAAGTATTGAGGACCCCCATTGCTAATAAGATCATTAATTTGCCTACCATTCAACCCTATGAGCCACAAAACAAACCCAGCTGGTGGACTGATAATAGTCACTATGAATATCATAGAATTAGAGGGCATAAGACAAATGATTGCTTACAGATGAAGAATGTGGTGCAAGACTTGATTGATAATGGTATAATCACTATTGAAGGGCCTCAAAGTAATGAAGATCACACAGCGTTTAAACAACCTTTTTATAATCATGAGAAAGGTGAACTGTCCAATGGGAATAAGCAAAGTAGCAACAATATCAATTTTGCACCTCATTATGATAACATTATCAATACATTATCCAAGGGTGAGCATGTTTTAAATACTATTGTGATCAAGGAACAACCCCAAAAGGAAACATCTAATGTTATCACTAGGGGGAAGGCTTCAAGGATTACCTTACAAGGGGTTGATCCTAGACCTATTGGCCCTCCGCAATCCAACATTTCTGCAAAACAACTCGCTACAACAGCAAAACCATATAGTTTGGTGGATCAACTACAAAAGACTCTAGCACAAATTTATATCTTGGAGTTATTAAAACTATCTCCAAATCATAAGGAGATTTTGGAAAAAGCATTAGTGGAAACTAATGTTCCTATCAACTTGGAAGAGGAGAAGTTTCAGAATATGGTAGGGCACCTCATTGTGCCCCATTGCCTTTCATTTTCAGACCATGATGACATGTCCATTACCCATCCCCAAAATCTACCACTGCATATAGAGGTCTTGATTGAAAGACATAGGGTCAAGAGAGCTCTCATAGATGGGGGAGCTGGTCTTAACATCTGCACTTTGAGCCTTGTCAAATCTCTAGGATTATCTGAGTCATGCATTGATCCTACAAAAATAATTACCATAAAAGCTTATGATGAAGCGGAAAGATCTTCGAAAGGCATGATTGTATTACCCATTCAAGTTGGACCTATCAAGAAGGACACAAAATTCCAAGTCTTAGCTATGAAACTAACTTATAATATCTTATTGGGGAGATCGTGGATACACGAGATGCAAGCAGTTCCTTCCACCTATCATCAATGTATAAAATTTCCATACATGGGTGAGGAAATCATAATTGGAGGGGATTCAAATCCTTTCCAATATTGCAATGCACTAAAGCCTCTTCATGAATTATTTATTCCACATAACAAAGAAGGGATTATTCCAAGAGCTACTATTGAAGACATTAAAATGGATGATCCTAAGTTAACATTAAGTGCTACTTTAAACCCTCCTCAAACTAACTCAACTACATCAACTAAAGGAAAGGAGAAAGTGAGTTACAAGGGTCCAACTTCAAATGAAAATTCAGAAAAAGCATCTATACCAGAAGTAGAACTTTTCAAACCCGCCAAAGAGGAGAAAGACAAAGTTAAAGAGGACCATAACAAAAAAATGAGTCAAATGATGCATACATTTGAAAAACAATGTAAAATCAATTCCAAGGGAGTAGGGGAATATTCTATTTCCCTATTCGACTTACCTACATCTCCAAGAACACATGGGAACCGTCTAAGGAACATCTTCCTCATAAATATAACTCTTATTTTGTAAGAGAAAGTGACAGGGAAACATTTGAAAAAGAAGAAGATGAAGTTCTCCAATGGCTTTATCAAGATGAAAATGATATCTCAAATACTCCCGTCGAGAGAATTCATCACATTACCATTCAAACTGACCAATATGGGAAAGGATTTGAAATAATGCAAAAAATGGGTTACAAGGGAAGAGGACCCTTAGGCAAAAGAAATAGAGGTTTTCTAGAGCCTACTGAATCTTCTTGGAGGTCAAAAGAAGAAAGATCAGGGGTACGCTACCAGCACAAAGAAGAAAGATCCAGCCCCATGCATGATTCCTATCCACAAGTGAACACGGTGGAATTCAATGTTGATAGTGATGATTCCCGAGACTATGAGTGGGATATTTTATACGAAGACTCATGCCATGATAAAGAGATCGTTGAAATACACTCTTTTGCTAATGTCCCTAAAGTATGAATTCAAGATAGTGAAGATTCAGAGACACCTTCTACATACATATAGCCTAGTCTACAAGAATCTAACATGGGGCAAGCACATATTACTCATTCATGGGTAAGGGAACCTTGGGTACCTTCATGGGCAAGTGATTTGAATGTTAATTTTAACCCACATGCATTCTTTCCCGTAGAAGTCTTAGAGGACAATACTCAAGACAACACTCAAGAACATACTCAAATTAATGAAGATCTGGAGACACTTCCCATAGGGCAAGCACATAATTATCAGTGGGTAGGTGAACCTTACATACCTTCATGGTGGGATGATTCGTATGGTAGGTTTACCCCACATGTTTTCTCTCCCGGAGAAGTCTTTCAGGACTCAAGTGAAGAGGACTTTGATGCTTCTTCCATGGATCATCTCAAGCAAGGTCATGTTATTGACCTTAATGATACAATGTATGAACCATCTAATGAGGTCATGTCCATAAACCCAGCCAATGACACTTTTCCCATTGACTCTCTATCTTTGATGCATCCCGACCTTATCGATTGGGACCTAACCGAGCCAAGTGACTTACTCTATTTCCCAAATGACCAAGTGATGACCCAATACTTAAACGCGGTTGAGCCCTCTTTCACCAATGAATTTGATCCAAACATGATGAGAACAACGGGGGTCCAACCTCTTAATCCAAAGAAAAAAATGAAAAAAAAATAATAATGAAAATTTCTAGTGATGAAAACTACCATGTGGCAGCACTAGAACCAAAAAAAGTAAAGATAAAGGATGTTTCCTATGGTGAAAACCCAATTGTGGCACCAAACAAAGAGAGGTTGGATACCCTACTTGAACATGAAGAAGAAAGGTGACCGATTCTCATAGAACCAATGGAGAAGGTCAACATTGGAATAGAATTGGATCCTAAATTCATACACCTAGTAGCGTCACTTGCACCTTTAGAAAGAAAGGATTTTTCCAATTTTTTCAAGAAAAACAAGTGAACTTTGCATGGTCCTATGCCGACATGCCAGGATTGGATCTTGACTTCATCATGCACCATTTGAATGTTAAACTAGGGGTTAAGCCCTTCAAGCAGAAGTTAAGAAAGATGCACCCACAAATAGCTATCCTAGTCAAAGTAGAATTGGAGAAATTGTTGAAGGTGGGGTTTATAAGAGAAATTGCCTATGTTGAATGGATATCTAATATTGTACTGGTCACCAAGCATGACAAATCCATTTGTGTATGCATAGACTTTAGAGACTTGAATCTTGCATGTCCTAAAGCTGACTTCCCACTTCCAAGCATAAATGCAATAGTGGATTTGATAGCTGGTCACTCCATGTATTTATTGATGGATGGTTTTAGCGAATACAACCAGATTAAAATTACACCTGAAGACCAAGAGAAGACAACCTTTACATGTCCTTGGGGTACTTTTAATTGGAATGTAATGCCCTTTGGCCTTAAAAATGCCAGAGCTACATACCAAAGGGCGATGACCACTATTTTCCATGATATGATGCACACCTTTCTAGAATATTATGTGGATGACATATTGGAAAAATTGCATCAAAGAGAAGACCACTTGAAAATTTTGGAAAAGATATTCACACATTTGGAGCAATTCAAAGCGAGAATTAATCCAAAAAAATGTGCCTTCGGTGTTCAATCCGGCAAATTGTTAGGCTACATAGTTTCAGCAAAAGGGATTGAAGTGGATCCTAAAAAGGTCCAAGAAATAATGGATATGGAGATTCCAAAGAACATAAGTCAAATGAGGTCCCTTCAAGGAAAGCTACAATCAATAAGGAGATTTATTTCTCAGCTGGCAGAAAAGTGTCATTCATTCACAAGGTTGCTACACAAAGACACCATTTTCATGTGGGATGAAGAATGTGATAAAACCTTCACTTTGTTGAAGACTTATCTAATAAATCCACCAATTTTAATGCCACCAATCAAGGGAAAACCATTGCTACTATACATATCTTCCACCAAAAGGTCCTTAGGAGTTCTTTTGGTGCAAGAGGCTGATCAAGGGAAAGAAAGAGAAATCTACTATTTGAGTATAACATTAATCAAGTATGAACTCAACTACACATTCATGGAAAGAGAATGTCTATTGGTTGCCTTTGCATCACAAAAATTGAGACATTACATGTTGTTGCACAAGGTGAAGCTTATTGCAAAGATTGACCCTCTAAAATACTTTCTAAGAAAAACTGCCTTAACGGGTAGAATAGCAAAATGGGTCATGATATTAAGTGAGTTTGACATTGAGTATGTGGATAGGAAGGCCATAAAAGGACAAGTGATAGCAGATCATTTGGTAGAAAATCCATTGATTTCTACGCAAACCATTCAAGTGGAATTTCTGGATTCAACAATTGTTAACATAGAAGCCAAGACATGGAAGTTGTACTTCGACAAATCATATACACAAGGAGGTTTTAGGGCTAGCATATTATTGATTACCCCTCAAGGGTATAATATTCCCAAGTCATACAAGCTTTTGTTCCCGTGTACAAACAACATAGCAGAATATGAAGCTTTAGTCATTGGGATTAAGATGCCTTTAGAATGGAACATCACCGAGTTGCAAGTATATGGAGACTCTTAGTTAGTAATCAATCAAGTTAATGATGAGTACAATACCAAAGATGAAAAACTAATGCCATACAAGACTATGATTGATGCATGGAAAAATTACTTTTCATTAATAACTTTTGAACAAATTCCAAGAGAGAAGAACAGAGTAGCTGATGCAATGACTACCTTGGCTTCTTTACTTCAAAAACCTAATTAGAATGAGAGGTATGAATTCTTGGTGGAAGAGATGGAAAAACTGGTGTTTGACCTTCCTGACACCTAAATTGTTTCCCTACTCAATGGACATGACTCACCTTGGTACGACCCTATATACACCTATCTCAAAGACCAAGTGTTACCTTTAGACATATCCTGAGCCCAAAAATGAAATTTCATCCGACAATCAGCCCGTTACATTATTCTTTTTGACACATTGTATCGTAAGGGTCTTGATGGAACTTTACTTAGATGTCTAGAGGAAGAAGAGTCTAAGTTAGCTTTACATGAGGTTCACAAGGGTATTTGTGGGTCGTACTCAAGCGGTTTAAACCTAGCTAAGAAGATCCTTCACATGGGGTATTTTTTGAAAACCTTAGAGAAATATGCTTGCCACTTTGTCAAAATATGCAGCAAATGTCATTACCATGGTGACATGATACATGTACCAGCACAAGAGTTACATCCATTTGTTACACCATGGCCATTCTATCAATGGGGATTTGACTTGATTGGAGTAATTTATCCACCTTCTTCCAATGGGCATAAGTACATCATCACGACTACAGAGTATTTCACTAAATGGGTAGAGGCTGTTCCTTTGATCATGGCCACGGGCAAACAAATTTCCATGTTCATCTTGATTCACATCATTTTCTGATATGGTATCCCTCATGCGATAATCACAGACAATGGAAAACAATTCAAAAACAAAGATGTGGATGAACTCTATGAAACATTCCATATTACTCATCACTCTTCATCCATTTATTATCCTCAAGGAAATGGACAAGCTGAAGCTACAAATAAGAACATTTTGAAAATCTTGAAGAGATCGGTGAATAAATCAGGAAGAGATTGGCATGTGCAAATCAATCTGGCATTATGGGCCTATAGAACTAGCATTCAGACACCTATAGGAGCTACACCATATTCATTGGTTTATGGAGCCGAAGTTGTTCTACCTTTGGAGGTTGAAATCCCATCTTTACGAGTATCATTGCAAGGGTTAATAATAGATGAGGATTATAGAGTTGCCTGACTTCAACAATTAGAATTGTTAGAAGAACATCAAACACAAGCCTATGAACACTTAAAAGTCTATCAGAATAGGATCTCAAGAAACTACAATAAGCATATCAAACTGAGAGTCTTTCAAGTAGGTGATTTAGTGCTCAGAGAAAACCCTTAAAATCAAGCCGAAAGAGAAAAGAAGGGTAAATGGGAGGCTAATTGGCTTGTTCCGTTCATCATTATTTCTTCATTTGGAATGGGAACTTATAAATTAGCAGATTTTGATGGAGACGAGCTACAAGAACCTATCGATAGCATCCATCTAAAGAGGTTCTATACATGAGGTAGATGAAAGAGTATAAAGAGTATTAGATGAGAAGCATCATATTTATTGTACATAGTCAAAAGAGATCTTGAAAAGACCAAAAACATTGAGAAAAGTTCAAAATTGAAAAAAAATTAAAAAAGATAAAAAAGTGCCTTGGTGAAAACCTAGCAATAGGCACCTTGGTAGCAAAAAAAGTATTAAAAAAATGAAAAAGAGAAAAAAGAGCAGTAAACCCAAAAGGTGAAAACTTGGCAATCAAGCACCTTTTTTTTCCTTAAGTCATTTCCTAGTCACATGTGTACATATTACATTTCCATCATCTCACTTGTAAATCTTCATTGCATCCATGATTAGTGCATAATCATAATAAAACCTATCAGTTGCATTGTTGCATTGCCTATTTGCCCTAAGTTTGTCACACGATCACATTTATCACTTGGGGGTAGGAAAGGATTGGATTTTTGGTACAAACGGATTCAATTAGTGCTACATTCGGTCACAACATCAGAGAGAGAATTCTTAGAGCTTTAGATGAGAGAGATTTTTGTTGAACCTTTGATGGATATCATTTTTCACACCCAAGTATTTTGATTCCACAACTTGATCCTTGAGCCTTCATTGACTTTATTATTCGGGATTAAAAATTGACAACGCTTAAAAGATCAGAATGTTTGGAAATTCTTTTTGAAAATCTTAATACATTACAAAAACACTTGAAGCTTTTGATGATCTCTATTGAATTGACTTTTATCGTGTCTTTTTAGCTAATCGATGATGTTTCGACTAGATTGGCGATGATGAAGACATGATATTTTTCTTGCCTTTGAGTGACTATCTTGAGGGAGATCCATCAACTAATGTGAATTCATCTAACGACATGGTCATCAAAGAACCATCGAGGACTATCATATAAGGGGGAGGATTGACCTTTTCTTGTTTACGCAAATGGATAACTTGGCTATTTAGATCTTCCATATCTTAATACCAAAATCCACTTGCAACATTGAATCCATTGAAACTGGTATTCATACTCCCATAGTTGGTCATTCAACTAGTGAGGGTTGTACTAGTTCCAAAGGCATTACCAAAGCAAGATAAAGTGGTATTCATATCATCATGATGTGGTTAGTGATGGTTGTATTTTCTTTCTAGTCCCACAATGCTCAATGATGAAAATATTTCTCCATGGCATTTCTTTGCTAAAAGCTAGTGACAATTTTAGTTGCATTGCATTGCATTTTCATGTTAGATTAAGTGCATTGGTTTGTATTTATTTTTCCAAGGGAAAAGGGGTTCAGTTAATCAGCTTGAGAAAAACATTAAAGAAAAAAGGGGGTTCAATTAAATGTTTCATCCTTGGTTCCAAATCAATCATGTGAGATTATCTTTTGCATTCATAGCATTAATCATTAGTCATTAATCCATATATCAGAAAAGAACAAAAAAAGATTCATTATTCATACATCATTTGCATACATTTAGTTAGAGAGTTGCATACATTAAAAAGATAAAAAACATAGGGGCATTCATATCCATACTTTCCACAATAACACTTTGCATTCATCCATTGAAAAGTAGAAAAACATATCAAAAGTACATCATCATTTGCATTCATCTATATATATCATACATGAGATACATTGCATCCATAGCATAATCAAAAGTAAAGGCATCATAAAACATCATATAGCTGCATGTAAAGATAATATCACAGAACCACATCAAGAGAATCAAGGAAGTATATCATCATATAAATGTTCATAACATCAAATGATCCACCAAATCATTATAGCAAGATACAATATGTCATCAACAAATTGATACATCAAGTTCTAATCAATAACAACATGAAACATGATATAAATCATCAATGAATAGATCCATAATCAACAACATCAAGATCTTGTGGCACCACCTGATCCATCCCCTGCACCTGATCCATCTGGACCTCTATCACCTAGCTTGTCCTATGTAGGATGAGTCTGACTAGTGCTATCAATGCTAAGTCTCTGAGTCACAATGGTCATAAACTACTGCATCATAGTCACTACCTAATCTAATCTACCAACAATAGCTAATAAACATGCCTGCAAAGTCCTCACATCTTGTGATATAGTATCCATACTAGGTGTATCCTGTGATGTCTAACCCATATCCTGAGACTGAGGAACCTGTGGAGGCACCTGTCGTGCCAAAATCTTCTCCTGTTGTGCCAATGCAACCCATTGTAACTGAACCAAAGGATCCTATCCACCAAGAATCTGTCTAGTAGCATCTATATGAACCTATCTCCTAGCTCTTTATTGTCTCTGTTGGCCCTATAATGTTGCTGCTCTAGGTCGCACAAACCTAGGTCCCTAATCCTGCTGCACCTGTCTCCCAGCTCTACCCCTGACATGTCCACCTCATAGTCATGGCCCATCTCATCCTATAGCAATGACCTGAGGAGCTCTCTATCCTCTCTAAGCTCATCATCATCGACATCATCTAGGTCTGTCACCACCATCCCCTCCATCATCTCCCCCATCATCATCAGATTGCCCATCTCTGTCCGGGATAGGCTCCGTAGGATTTGTGAATCTTAGAAAAAAGTTTCGAGACCACCAATCTCTGTACTCTATAGACATCCTATCATCTTCCACATGCTCTAATATATCCCATTTGTAGAACATCATCCTGGTGATCTGATCTCAAGCAAACTAAAAATCAATTTGAGCGCCCCACATTGATCGCTCTGCCTAAACTCAAGCATATAGTGCCATACCTTGTGGCATATCCTGAACCCTACCGTAATGCCTGGAAACCTGACCGAAGCAAAATCACTCAATCACAATCATAGATCTACCAATCATCTAATGAGGAGAAAACATATACAGGAGCTCATCATCATCCTCCCTCCAACCCTCGCAGCCCAAATATGGTCTCCAAACAACCTGATCAAGATCATCAATCTTGCGGCGCCAATACTCAAGTTTTCCCAGATGATGCTGGACAACCATTCTACTGTATAGAAATGCATAAGGGAAACCTCGATGCCAAATACGATTTGACAATGGCCTAGTGATGGGAAGATGCTCCCACACCCACAACTGAAGAATCACAACACCTGTTGATAAAGAAGCGCCAGATCTTTACACCACCTCATGTAAATTGCGATATAACCACATGAGCACACATGAACCCCAATCAAACCGCCAAGGCTATGCAAGAAAATCCTCAAGAATTCAGCCCCATCCAACCGAGAAACCATGACCTTGTCAGTCAGGAAGCAATAATCTGCCAATTAAAGCACCTATAACTTCTAGCAAAGTGGGAAAAGAAGAAAATAGTGCCCATGTGATAGTGTCATGATCAATGGTTTTATCTCCAAACACCTGTCTACAAATTGTACTATCATAAACTGAATCATAGTATACCATCTCACCCCGGGTAGGAATGCGCAGCAATCTGTACACATCCTCGGGAGTGATCGTCATCTCCCCGAAAGGTAAATGGAAAGTATTATGGTCAGCGTGCCATCGCTCTACCACAGCCATCAATAGTCCATGGTTCAACTGGAATCGAGGGATATCAAGTAGGAAACTGAGCCCACACATCTGAATAACATGAAACTCTGCTGGAGTAAGATCCTGACCTAGATCAAGGATCCAATATGCAACAGTCCATATATAAAGCTTACAAAAATGTGCATGTTTGGAAAATCAAGGGAATCATATCAGTATTCTATATCAGTGGATCATTTTAAGTTAATCAATCCTATCAGTATCAAGTATCAATTCTATCAAACCTAGTACCATTTATTCGTGTCTCTATGTCTTGAGAATGAATTATCACTTTTCACACTGATCAATCAATCCTACCTATCAGTATCCCACTATCAGATTTATATCCTATCAGATTGACAAATCAAACATTAATTGGTACCATTATCCTAATATCCTAATCACTTGTTTTTCTTAACTACAATAGACCTAGCTATCTTGGAAATTCAATCAATTGTCCAGAGACATCAAATTTTAATTAGAAAATCAAGTTTGAGTTTCAAAATTTTCAAAATCCTTTAGGCATCATTTGCCTATTAGGAGGTAGCATTTTACCTTAGGTGGTGCAAAAAATTGCATACGTCGCACTTCATTTCTCATACGTGGTACTTCACATTTCACGCGTCATTTTAAGGCTCTAGGCATCACTTTATCAGGCCTAGGCATCATCAAAAAGTTAAGGTTTCTTTGGCAGAAAAACATTTCTAACTTAGCATTAAAACCCTAGTGCTACGTGGATTCATACTATTATCAGGCGAGATTTAAAGGTTTCTAGGTGACATTTTAACAAGCGGATGCGTCATTAAAATGCGCGGATGCATTGTTTCACAGACCTACGCGGCATTAAACATATACTACGTGACATTTTACAAAATTTAAACTACAAAAACAAGAAATAAATGTAATAAATACTATTAAAGAGCAATAAATGCACAAAGGAAGGTTTGAAATCACTCACAGGAGGTCCATAATTCAAAGGTCTCTGATAACAGTGACACCTCTTGAACCAATGCTCGCGAATAGGGACAACCATCGTGAATAATCAACTCAGGATCAAAGAAAAATCTCAATAATGAAAAGTGAAAATGAATAGTCAATCTAGGTTTTTCAACCTATTTATGCTAATTTGACCTAATTTTGAGGTGAAATTTTGACTTTGACTCATATCAACATATCAATCAAACTAGGGCAATTTGTTGAAATCGGCATATCATCAATGTTTTTCAAAAATGAAAACATATTGGACCAATAAATCAATTTCATCAAAATTTCTATCAAGCAATCAATATGTTTCATTTCTGAGGGGGCATCATAAGAGTATCAAAGTGACATCAAATATCATGAAATCTGAGGCATTAAAATTTCAAACTATTATTAGAGGCATATCAGTGGGGCATATCAAATTTTTCAAATCAGATGTTGTATCAAATATCATATCAGTATCAAAATCAGTGGTGTATCAATCAATCAGTAAATCAGGACCTAAAAGCGATCAGGACTAAAAATTTTCTTTGAATCAATGTTCTTCACACATCAATTCAAAGAGGGGCATTTGTAGACACTAAAAAATGGACAAGTTCTTTAAAATCATAAAATTGCAAAATCTTAACCAAAATGCACAAATTCAAATAAAAAAGGATCAAATCAATTTTAAAATGGACATTTATTAAATCAAAATTGGACAAAATCATAAAATCAAAGGAAAAATCAAATAATAACATTAAATAATTAAATACAAGCCTAAAAGGGACCAAAAACACTACATAATTAATTTTAATCAATTAATTATATAGTTGTTAAATCAAAAATCAAATTGAACCTATTCCCTTACATGGCTAATTTAATTAATTAATGAAATTTAATTAATCCTAATATCTTTCAACAAGAATTGAGCAACCAATGAGAATTGAGGAACAAGAGCACATGGATCACTCAAAATAGTTGAATCTCAATCACACATTTCAACTTTGAATCTCATCCACTCAATTTTGTCCTTTTGTCCAAACCTTTGAGACAAACATTTAAATTGTCCCCCCATTTAAAAACATTGCAAATTTTTTGACTCAAGCAAGGCTAAATCATGATTACTTCACTCTACCCCCTATCCTTGGGAATTTAGTATAAATAAGAGGCATTTTGAGAGCAATAATCATCTTAGAAATTCATTTGCAAAGCATCGCCATTATAGGCAATTTCATAGCAATTGAGAGCAATTGAGAGAATTTGAATTATCTTTGTATCAATTTGAGAGTGAGCAAGATTAAGCATAATACTATCATATTTCTCATTCTAGGATTGTCACTAGTGGAGAATAGGCTGAGAGCTTCACTTACCAAACTTAGATAGAGAACCATGGGATGTCATGGATGTTAATTTCAATTCTTATCTTAAATATGTATTGTATTTTTCTAGAATTGTAGTTGTTTATCCTAATTTCATGAAGGTGTTAAACTTACACACACAGTAATTTCTCATTTCAATTTGTAGGGATTTTATTTTAATTTTAAATAATTTATGTAGAAAGTTATACAATGCACTTTTTAGCATATAAAATGTACATTTCTCTCTAAGTTCTTCAAAACCTTGACATATGATGTATAGGTACATTAAAACAATAAAATGAATCCTCCTTGATATTGTGTAGTTCATACTAATTAAAGGATCAAATCCATTTATATATCATCTTAATTTCAAATTTATAACACTTGATAAAATAAATTAAAATGATATTACAATTTCACGTCCAATACAATCTTGGTGTAAAATTGTCAAGTTGTTAATCAAACAAGACATATTAGTAGAAGCATGCAACAAAATTCATAGAGAGAAATGATAGCTTGAAGACAAATTATCAACCTAAACTTTAACTCTATCAAAATTATGTTTTAAAAAAATTGTAAATTAAATGAATGTATTTTCTGCGCACATAAAATTATCTTTAAAAATTTAACTTATATATATTATTTTTTATCGGCGTAACCCTTGCATCTTCTTCAGATGTAAGTGCTAGTTAATTAACAAACTCTTAACAAATTTTGTTGAAACACATTTTGATTCAATTACATTAAGCATAACCTTATTTGTTGAATAATGATTTCTCATTTGGAATGAACTTGTGGTGTTACAATACATTCTAATTAATTACGTCTACTATTTGAGAACATTAACTATTGAACATGTGAGAATTGTTTACTATTTTCTTAGATGGGTGAGAACCTCTTATAGTTCATTCATGAATATATTATTGCATGAATATGTTATTCTTGTAGTATTCATCAACGCTACCATGCAATATTTAATAATTCCTTTCATTTGCTAGTGATTATATTGGATGGTGACACTATAAGATCATATATTAATTATTGTAGTTTCCAGTGAAAGAACAACATCTCCTGACTACAGTCGACATATATAGTGATTTCCATGTGAACATTCACGTGGAGTTGAATTAGGAAATAAACTAGTCCTTTATTATTGGCATCATGAATTGTAGATTATTTAGCTAATTTTTGACCTTTGATCATTTGTAAATTATTTAGCTAATTCACACATACACAAAGAAAGATGTTGAGCTATGAAAACATAAAAGAAATTCTTAGAAAACTTAAAATTTAGGTATTATGTATTTACATTAAATATTACATCATTTCTTAATAGAAATTGAAATGTATAAAATGTCATATGGATGTTTATCTTTTTTCATTAAAAGAATAAGAGTTATTTTTATGATTTGACACATACATGTCATGCCTTGAATTATCTTTGACAAGGAAAGTAGTTTGAACCCTTTCTATTTTTGTATTTGGGTTCACCTTTCATGACAGGTGTTGAATAAGGATTATTACAAAGAGTATATATTCTTTCTAGGATCTACCTACAGATTTACGATTTGAAGTACTTTGGCCAAAGTCATGTGTATCATTGAAATAGATAAATGTATATTTATTATTTTATACTCTTTGTCATATCGTAATAGTAGGACTTAATATGTTTATAAGAAAAATGCATGTCCATCCCACCTACCATTTCCAAACTGCTAGGCTTCTCATATAAGGTTAGACATTATTCAAGTATAATTAATTGTAGGAAAATGTGAGCTTCATGGTTAGGCAAATAACCATGTTATCATCTCTTAGTTTGTTTATGATTGCCACTAGTTTGTTGATGATCGTTGGGTTAGTGGCAATCATAAACTCCAATAATAATGTAATATGTTTTCTTATATCATTGTACTTTTATTATTGTACTTATATTCTTGACTAATCACTATTGCATGTGAGATATAGTGCACATAATTTATATATATCGTTGAAGTGTTATTTCTTTTCCATATTAATGATAAATTGAGCTATTTATTTTATTGTTAAGGGTTGTGTACCTTACATTATGACATTAAAGATTATACCATATGGGAGAGAACCTATGGACCTTTAAATATAAAAACCTTATTGAAAGTTTAATTGATTTTAATATTCAATTTTATTTTTGTAAGCATTAAATTTATATAAAATAATTACTAAATTTCTCTTTAATATTGTGGTATTTTATATTTTGTTTATTTAGATGTTGTGTTTAGTCATTTTTATGTTCCTTACTTTGAAAAGTCCATTTCCTATTTTTTGATGAATATATGCATTTGTTTACATTAATTTATAAAAATATACATGTATTCATGTAGCATTGTAAATTGCATCCCTGTGCAATTTCTCACTCACCAAGGCCTTATTTTAACATTGCTAGCCTCTTGTGCTTGATATGCTTGATCCAACTCAATTCTACATTTAATTTCAACGTCTTCTCAACATCACAAACCCCTAGTCAAAATTTGGGTCTATATTGGAGGGAGAAGGATCCCTCGGGCATCTCGTTCCCCACAATCAAGGTCTAAATTTAAATCACACAATAGTTAGCTTGTGGGAGTGAGAAATTCAAATTCATGTCGAATTGCTCCAAAATTAACAAACCAAAATGGTAGGCAGAGGTATGAAAGAAAGTTACCCCCCACCCCCCCACCCCCCACCCAATTTCTATAATTCCCTAACTAAAACTTGAAAATCTTACCAGTCATTGAGCTTCTCATTCTACCAAAACTATTGAGCCTTCCAATTTTTTTCCTTCCAATTCTATCAATATTTTTTAGCCTAGTAACCCTATGATCATTAACATTGATAATATGTGTAATGTGGCCAACAATGTCATTAGCCTCATTGAGAAAACTAAACCCAAGATTAATCTTGAACCTTGCATTACCTTTCTAAGGAAAGTATTAAGGCACTTGATGGACTCCTATACATTACTTCAAAGATTAATGAAAAGTTCTCTTGAGGAGTGTATACTGATCCTATGCATCTTGTGAATGTTATTACCAAATGATATCTCTTTTTAAGATAATTTCATCAAGAATATTATTAAAAATACGATGTGATGATTAAGGTTCATGATAGTTTTACCTATCCTACCATAAGTTCTATTACCCATCTCATTGAAGTTGGTAAGAAGTGATTAGATGTCACCTTTTCCATTATTCCTACTTCCAATCAATTCCAAGTGAGACTAGGACATTCTTGGCTTCGTTCCACAAAATCAATTCCTTACTATCTACGTGTTTGAAGTTCCCTAATAATGGGTACATTTTTCAGAATAAATCATTGTCTCTATAAGCCATTAGCAAGTCATGGAAACTTCACCCTTGACTTATTTTGGCCTCAAATAGCTCAAGAATTGCAAACTAGTGCAGGGGCGCAATACTTTCCCTCCTTTTTCTTTTGATATTTTCTATAGCTTTGTAATAAGGCCTTAAGGGTCCTTTGGTCTATTTTGTGTCCTAGGCCATTTTGGTATTCATGACACAACAATGCTAGGAAGGTCAAACCTGGTCAACTACCCACCAATGATGTGACAATGATGTTTTTATGTTCATTTTGGTCTTGTTGGTCCTATTAGACTGATCTAGGTGGATTTTGGTCACTTGTATGTGACAAATGCAAAAAAATGCATAATTGGTTTCAGCATGGCAAAAGTTGCTAAAGTACAACACTCTATTTTTTATATCTTATTTTATAATGGCTAGTTGGTTATGGCTGATGGTTAAGGTGGTGTACGGGTTCCCAAGGATGTTCTTATACCTTGGAAGATGATGGAGTCTGTGTTGTTGGTTTTTGGATAATGAGAAAGAAATTTTGTTCCATGAAATTCTATTGATTTCCCTTGTTCTCTACTTACTAGATCTATACAGATAGGCATTGTTTGGAAACACCCATCTTCTTAATGATTGTGTAGAGAGGTCTTCCATCTTCACTAAAAGTTATTTTGAAGCATTTAAGGGACCCAAGGTAAACCCTCAAGATTGATTGGTCTAGAAAATCCTCATTCCCGAGGTTTTGATGCTAACGTGGACCTATCCTAACATTTCACCATGGGAAGTGTAATGCTCCTCCCATAGTTTTCTTTTCAGTTTTATTACCAAACTCTTTTATGTCCATTTTATGTGTGTGATATTTATTTCTGGGATATTTGAGGTTTATGAATGTATGCCATTTTATTGAATAATCATGAATTAGATATTTTGAATTATTTTCATGTTGATTAAATGCAAATGACAATGTTATTTATATATCATGGTTATTTCATTTTGATGATGTATATGTTAGTATATCACGAATGCTTATGGTTTTACTAACCCCATAATTGCATGTGTATGGTTGATATGTATGTTTTATATTTTTGTTTGATGTGCTTGATGTGGTTGAGGGACGAAGTCGTAGTTACTTGCTTGTGAGATCCCCCTTTGGCATTAGTATCAAAACCTTATGTATATGTACCGACTTTCAAAAATTATATACAAACTCAAAATTTACTAATTGTATTTTGACTTCCTTCTATACTGACTAACTCCTCCTTTGTGCATGCTCTCGGTAGTGTGAAGTACATAGTGGCATATACACATGATTTCCCCCTTTTTGAAATTAATGCCAAAATAAAATAGATTGATATCTCTATCTGAGCATTAATGGATTGTCATTAGTATCAACAAGCTATTCGGTTGGTAAAGGTTGATATAAGGAGACAACAAGTTAGTCGGTCAAGTAGACAAAGCCTTTATACTGAGCAATGTCAAGGCAGAACTTCAAGATCACCGGATACAGATTTGACCGAGCACACTTATCGAATGATAGGAATTTACCGAGTACTGAGCTAGTAATCATCGAGTATTCTTATACACCGAGCAGCAATAATTAACTAAACAGGGAATGCAGTGTTTACTGAGTTATTCAAGAAATGACATAGTAATCAGGAATGACACATATATCTATGTAACGGTTTTACATTGATCATATAAATGGTTTACCAAGATTGAGACATATTTAATATGGATGTAATCATTAACTTTTGTGATGATTCCTATGTAATGGTAGATCTAGGTTATTTTTGTATACCGTTGATCGTAGGTTTTCTAAGATGATGTAAACCCTAATTAGGTCAAGATTGTTTGATATATAATTGTAAAGATGTCGTTATGAACATATATCATGAAGCAGTAGTTGCGCTAAGGACATCAGGAGATCAGACAAGGGTTTATGATAGAAGGTTTATCAGAGATAGAATCAATTTTATCAGAACACATACAAGGCTACCGAGAAGGACATAAGGACATATTCATCACATTGAGGTGATATCTATTTTTTATTTCACATATCTGAATTAGACAAGATAGAGTTGTCATTTTACAAATATTTTCCTGTTATCAATTTAACCATTGTAGTAGATTTTAATCTCTTAACAGAGTATACTTAACTGTCTTATTGTAAATGTCTTAACCGAGTGCACACTTGATTATGTTACTAAAATCCTTTAACCAAGTAGATCTATTTGATCTTTTGTTACTCCTAATAGGGTAAGATCATCAGAAGTGATCAACAATTGTAGCCTTAACCGACATACTTTATTTACTGCAGTAGTGAATATTTGTGGGTGTCATCCCCACTGCTGTTTTCACCTTCTAACAAGGGTCTCTACATAACCAAAATATTTGAGTCATGAGTACTTATTTTCATGTATGATTTATTATTTTGCTTACATGCACTTTATATTTTCAGTTATATGAATGTATGTTTCAACCAATAGAATCAGTTGGTTAGTTAAGAACTACTATTGCAGATTGTTAAGTGTTGAAAGTTTTTGAGGGCACTAATTCACCCCTCCCCTCTCAATACTTTATCTTTCCAATCCCAACAGGATTCTATTTTAATTTTGGGTTTTTTGTTGTGAAAATTTGGATTAAATTAATGTTAGATTAATCTGGTATTCTATTTGGGTGGTTTGAAAACCCTAGAATGAATGTTAGGAAATCAGGTGAGTTTTCTCAATTAGGGTATTTACCCAAGAAATATAGGTAAATTGTCTCCTTATTTGCATAAAATATTCAATAGATTTGTATGTGGAAAAATTGAATTCAAAAGGAAAAACGGTTCAATCAAAATAACCTAGATACCATTTTAAGAAAATCAATTTAAAAAAAAATATGTATGTATTTATGTTTTGCATGCCTATAATGTGTGAAGGTTTAATTTTCAAATCCATTATGTTAAATATATATATTGTGTGTGTTGGAAATATAAGTGGGAAAGTAATACTGAGAGGGGGGGGTGAATCAGATATTACCTACTTTAACCTTTTCATTCTGATAAAACTTTATGCATAACATAAACAAAACTTGATCATTGTAAGCAATTAAACATATTAAGTAGCATACATGAAGTCACTCAAAACACCATAATTTGGGTAACCCAGAAACCCTTGAAAGGTAAAAATGGGGTGGGGATGACAACCACAAATCTTCACTACTACAGTAATAAGTTTTTCCTGTTAGGGCTTACAAAATGCGATCAATTCATGATCTACCCTGTGAAAGGTCTGCTTTGTTAAAAGCTAAAAGACTTATGCAGTCTACCTTGTTAAAGGATTTATAAACTTACAACAAAGTAAGCACCCGGTAAAGAGATTACATAAAGTCTGTTAAGACTACTCAGTTAAGAGATTTACCCTGATACACTAGTTAAAATGTCTCAGTACCTGATCTTTCAGTTTGCACTTGTATGTAGATTACAGATCTCCTCTTTACTGTATATTAGTGATCTCTTCTATCTGATCTTTCTTGATTCTAACCTTTCACTGCTTAGCTCGGTCACTAGACTCTGTCTGAATACTTGACTATTTTGAATATACCTCTCTGATCATTCTCTCATACTCATAGTATTCATTCGATCTCAATATCTCTTTTTCTCTCTAATTCACACACTTCTCTTGGTTTAGATCTTGACCTTATATAATAACCAAAACATCTTAATGATTCAAGATCTACGGTTCAGATTTATTTCTATTGTTGCTTAAGCTATACAATTTTCTGATTGGCTCTAGGTATTACATAAGGATCAATGATTATAAGACGGATGCATAATTACCTTAACAAACAAAATACAAAACATTGCTATCACCAAAAATGGTTTACCTCAATCATTGTGCCATTTCAAATTTATATGTCATTCCTGGCTAACTCGGCAAAAGTTATTCCTGGTACTCGGCATTAACTGTACTCAACATTTGTTAATCTTCTATGTCACTCGGTAATCATTGTATATGTAACTCGGCATAATACAAACACATAGTGACCATGACTTTACTCGGCAGTACTACTGCTCGGTAAGTATACAATACATAACTCGACCTTTACAAAATGACTCGGTCGCAGTGATGACCGACCATCATTGCCTAGATATATGACTAAGTGTGAAGCACTAATAGTCAACAAAACTATAGAGATCTACAATCTCCCCCTTTGACATTAGTGGAAAAAACACTTTGTCATGACATTGTACTTACAATTACAAAAGTATGTTTGTACTAGCCTAATACTCCCCCTGAGATATATGTACATTCAAAATTTTAAAAAAATTTGATACCTGTCCTTGTTCTGTCCTTGTCCTTACTCATGTCATGATGATTCCCCCTTGTTTTTGACATGACGAATCTCTTCATCAATAGGTAGCTCACAAAATTTCTCCAGAAAAGGTTTACGCAACACCATGATCATGTAGAGTGCATTCGCCAGAGCTATTGAAGCAATGTTTAAAACTTATGTCTCCACTTCTAGATTGGAAGCTAAACTGATGAGGCTCTCAACTATGGACAAATGTGGATTACTTTGCGTTAATTCCTTAGCCTTTGCTAACTTTCTCTGTATGGCCTCTAAATGAGGTGTCAAAACTGTTTGGATAGAGAGTAGGCAAGAACGAATCTTGCCATCATTAGCCATCAGCTCGGCTAACTTACCTTGGGTTTTCATGATTTTGACATAATGTGCTACACTGGTGTCTGCATCCAAGCTCAGGGACTGACTTGTAGCCTTAATTTCTTGTTTTAGAGTATCAAGTAGTCGTAGATTCTCATCAGTGAACAGTTCAACATTATAGATTTTGGCCAACAGAGACTGTCCATTCACAACTAACTCTTCAGTCTCCTTTACCAAAGTAGATAGCTCAACTTGTTTCACTACTATCTCAGTAGATATTTTCTCAAGCATTTTGGTCTCAAACTTCCATTCCGACCACTCAAATAACTTATCATTTGCACAGCTAACTTCATTATTTACTTTTTGGACAATGTGTACAAGCTGTTCCAATATGGGGGTGGAACTATTTACATCTGATAAGTCATAAAATTCATTAAATATATCTTTTATTTCATAAAGGACCTATTTCTATTGATGTTCCCTTTGGAGTTCTACTTGCCTGCTTTTCCTCTTCAGCAAATCCTTCAATATCTACATTTGCTCATAAGAGAGGTTATCGGTATCCCATTTAGGAATAACAATGACCTCATCAATTGTTACCTCAGCTTTCTCCTTCTGTGCTCTCGATGGGGTGCTTCCACTCGACATCTGTACAAGAGCTTTTATTGCCTCTTGCTCCTTTGGCTCTTGCTCCTTAATGAATTTTCCTTTGATATTTGCTTCTCCTTTCCCCTTATCCTCGGCATGAGGACTAACAGCTTGTCCATCTAACTTATCTCCTTGTTCTTCTTTGCTGTTATCTTCCATAGGAGGACTTTGGATTTTTCCTTCTACTTTGTCCTCTTCCTCGATAGATGTAGATTGATTTAGTGGTACCGACTTTATGGGTTCCTCGGTAAGGCTTGTACTGACTAACTTGTCAATAGTAGCAACTTCAAGTAGAGTAGGATTCACATCAATAGATTGTGTGCCAGTGATTGTTGGATAATCCATGACCTGTAAAAGTATAGTGTTACTACCTGGCAAGGGTATATCATTTTCTTTCATATTCTTTAAATCAGCCTCAGTCAAAAATTAATTCTTGACGGGACTCTCCTTGGTTATGTCAATAATGTGAACCTCAAATGTATCCTGTGCTTTCACTTCATTAGGAGTTCCAGTCTCCATTTTATTTTGTTTGATTTCAGGTTCAACAACTTTTGAAGTACTAGCATCCTTTCCTTCATCCTTGTCGATCAACAATCCAAACACTACCTTCCAGATTTTGATACTTTCTTGTACAAAATCTTCAACCTTGTGTTGAAGAGTTAGATAAGCTCTAAGTTTGGGATCAAACTTACCTCTGTATTGTTCAATTATCTTTTTGATGTTGGTAGGGGTGAGAGTGGACTCAACTTGTGCTAATGTACTCTCCCTTATTTCCTTTTCTATTTGCAGAGCATATTCCCATTTCCATGCAACCTTGTTGCATAATTCCTTGGGAATTCTATTTTCAATTTGAATTGGCAGCATCTTGAAAGTGCACAACATTTCAAGAATAGCATCTTCTACTTTCTCTTTATCTCCAATGCTCATGTTCCCAAATTTTAATCTTTTCAACTCATCCACTGCTGCAGAGCTAGTAATCTTATTGCATAATTCATCAACAATGAGTTGTTGTGTACCCTGTTGTGTAACCTTCCTCTTTACTTCTTCATCACTTTTAGTTTCTTCATCATCATCTTGTGCTAGAAAAAGTTTCCTTCTAGGCCTCTTCATAACCTTATTTGACATTGCCTTAGGTAGTGTGGGTTTTCACTTAGTAGATGCAGGTGGCATCTTAGGAGTCTCGGCAACAATTCTTCTAGTTCTAGGCCTAAGTGCTATTGTCGATGACACTTTAGGTTTCAACATTCTTTTCTTAGTTGGGGACTCGGTAATTACTGGTTTCTTCTCTTTCTCTTCTTCTTCATCACTACCACTAGTTTCACTCTATTCATCTTCTCCCAATCCTTGGGTCAACTCCAATGGTGCATCCTTCTCAGATTCTTTGACATAATTTTCCAAATTCTTCACTGTCTTCTTTCTTTCCCTCTCTATGGTGGCAGCCAATAATCCCAAAGAGATCTTGGATTTGGCTTCAGCAAATGTTCCAAAGTAAGGTGCTTTATTATCAATTTCTTCAGCTAAGAGGGATGTGATTGCAGTAGTAGCTTCATCTATGTTAAGTTCATAGGGTAATGGCATTAACCATGAAACCCTAGGTAGGACTGCCTGTGCATAAGTAAAATCTGTGTCTACCAGAAAACATATATCCTTGCTGTATTTTTCAATCAAAGACATAGGGACTCTAGTCCTATTTCTCATCTTCTTTTTGAACTCAATAAAATATTTATCCATAATTCCTTCAAAATCATCTCCAATCTGATTTATAAATTCATTGATTTGAACAATGATGGGTTTCTTCTGTTAGAAAGTAAAGTCCGCCAAGATAACTGAGAGGGGGGGGTGAATCAGTTATCAGATAATTATAACCTTTATCAACTTCAACAACATTTAAGCATGTAAGCAATGTTATTACCAACCATAGAAATATATTCATACACAATGACACAATAACACAAGATATGTTGACTAGGGAACCTCTTGATCAAAGAGTAAACCCCAGTGGGAATGATGCCCACAAAAGATGCACTAATATAAATATTCCTTGTGAAAGGATGGACTCTATTAGGAGTCTTATGAAATACATTCAGTACATATGAATCCCTGTTAGGAGATTTTGAATCCCTGTTAAAAGATTCTAACCCTGTTAGGAGTTATGGAAGACAGAAGGACCCACTACCCAAACAGCTTCAGGGTAAGATCACTGAACACACTGTCCAAATGACCTTAATATTATTCAAAAGAATAATATGAAATATGTTACCTCCTTACTATGCCAAACCACACTCACTGCTACACCAGATCTCAATTCCAGATCTCTGTACTTCGCATGTCTTCCTTCACAATTTCATTTTCACAACTTCATTAGCTCTTTTCTTCACTTCATGCTTACATTCACATTCAACCATACCATGCTCTCACTTCTTTCACATTACTACCACTGCTTCAATAAAGAAAAACATTCCTTCCTTTATACCATACTCAAATAATTACAAATGAGTCGACACACAAATACAAAATAAAAGTTTCCACACGCTACATCAAAATTACACAAAACTGTCCGCTTCCAGATATAATAACTCTTCACTCGTGCGACCTCAAAGTTTGCGCTATGAACTAAATCACTATCAATGTGTCTCAACCTTCCCTTTAACTACACAAAATGAGATTCCATCCCGATTAGGAGATATCATCTGATTTCCACAAACCGCTACTCAGGAACACTGCCAGAATACTGCTTCCACCAAAATGCTCATAACTTCTATGAATAAATGAATTACTATCTACACTCTTAACCATAGAAAAATAACATATCAAATAATATAACCTCAACATCACATAGCTCCAACTACAATATCCCACGTGTGCTAATCAAAACACTGTCTGCTTCTCTACTAGTCTCCAGAAGCTCACTGTGTTGACATCAATGACAATCATAGTCATGAATGCAGCAACAACTGCTATAGAATGACTGCCAACATCCAACATTCATTCCTAACATCTGCTTGTCCCATGTAACATCTCCATGTCTAGGAAAACTCTTCTTGACATAAAAGAACAAACAAATCAGTAAGGAACTCAACTTACACAGAATTCTTCACCGTCTGGATGGAGTTCAAGTTCTCTGCAAGTTGAGTCAGCTGGAGCTCGAAAAGGTCATACGTGTGTCCTTTCTTGATTATCTTCCATGCTTGGTCCACTGCCATACAGGGGAGGTTGCCCAACCAACTAGATTGATAGAACTTGTGCGAGATGACTCTAACAGCAAAGTCAATTTCTTGATCAATTATGGTGGAAATTGTCATTCCTCATTTGTTCCAAACTATCTGAGTGTTAGCTTGAATATCTTCCTTACTTGCACATTTCATCATTCTTTTTCCTTCAATTGTAGGGTAACCAGTGACTTTATGTATCATTTCCTTTGTAATCTTCACTAGTCCATCTTCCAACCATAAATGCATGTCATGTACTTGACTCAAAATGATCTTTATCCATTCCACTTTAAAATTTTGCAGGAAATCTAGGGCATGCACTAACCCTTGATCGACAACAACCTTATGTTCTGGCTTCAACACTCCATTGACACATAGTTTATCATAAGCTTCCCTGATCTCGTAATCACCAATTTCTCCAATTTTACACATGTAGCAAGACCTAACGTCATTCATTAATAACACATTCTCTGGAATGGAAGATAGGGCTCCATTTAAATCTCCTTTAATTGCACTCTCTGACATTGCCTTGAATACCTTCGGCTTGCAAACTTCATTCCTTACTAATTGCACATTAAAAAATTCCACCCCTTGTTTCTTGATTGGTGTAGATGATGATGATGCCATTTCAAACAATAATTTCTGAAAAAAAAATGAATATTTACTCGACAGAGTACCTTTTCGTCAATAACCCTATAGATAAATTTTGTCAACGGCACGTTGAGAAAATTTAGAATCGCCTTTCTGAAACTAATTTAAAAACTCTGAATCGCTCTCTGAAATCTCAAATAGCTTGGTGAAATAAAATTAACGGCAACTTTCCACTTTATAGAATTTGAAAAATAGAATTAGGGCCTCATAAATGCTCCGTATAGGTTTTGGTGGTATACAGCTGTCTCAGCAAACTCACAAGCTCGGTCGATATAACCGTTGCGACATAGCTTGGCGTATATAGCATTTTAGCCATAGGAGGTGCTCGGCATACATTGATAGCTTGGTCAAGACACTGATGATCGACATCAAAATGAAATTCTCTATTTTTCTCAGATATGTCCTAATGCATCTTTATCTATGTAGATATGGACATTTTCTCAATTCTATGATAGGAATTGATGAAAAATAAGACTTTGCAAGACTCGGTTCCAAACATACCTTCCATGCTTAATTAGAAGAGGTGTGATCACCTGATCCATCGGATTGGGTGACTGCAGATATGCTAGCTTCGCTTGAGTTTTCTTCTTCTTTCTTCCTCCATGTCTTTTCCATTTGATTCTTCAGTTTCTCATGGATATCTTCATTTTGGTTATTATCATTGCTTGGCATAGGTGATCTACAATCTTTTTTTAAGTGACCGACCTTATTACATTTGTAACAGACCATGCTTCCATTCATCCAACTTTTAGATTTGCCTCTAAAATAAGTCTTCAAGCAATTTGCTCCGATGTGTCCATATTTACCACAATAATGGCAATTATACCAAGTGTTGTAATCCCACTTGTATAAGTTGTGCTTTGTGACTGGCTTGGTTTGTTCATTTGATGACCACCTAGGTCTAGATCTGCATTCAAATGCTTTGTGCCCATATTTTTGACAATTGAAACAACTTCCTTGAAACTTAGGTGAGGTGGATGAATTGCTAGCCTTAGATCTACATTCATGTGCTTGATGTCCATGCTTCTTGTAGTTAAAACAATGTCCGTTAAACTTAGGTTTAGAATCAGACTTACCATGTTTACTTCTGCATATGTTGGTTGTATGACCCGGCTTTCCATAGCGATGACATGTGGGCTTGGTGTTCTTTGGTTTAGCAATCTTCTGTTCTCCATTCTTTGATGATTCTCCTTCTTCAGTAGATGAATGTTAATTCAATCCAAGTCTAGATCTATCACCGGATCCTCTAGGTGATCTTAACAGCTCTTCAAAATATTTTGCAGCTTCATTGGGTTTGTTCATCCTTTCATTTATTTCTTTTTCAGTTCTCAATTCATGTTTCAATTGATCATTTTCAGACCTTAGTTGATTGATTTCCATATCTTTCCTACCCAATTCCTGATTAACCAGTAGTAATTGATTTACCATATCTAGTTGATTATTAGTCAACCTTTGCATGTCACTTGTTCTTTCATCTAGCCTGATTACAATTTGTCTTTTGTCTTCTTCATCCATTGCCTTATCATCTTCAACTTTCTTTTTTTGTTCCACTAATTCACAAAGTCAGACAGATTTAATTTCTTGTTCTCTCTTTAGAGTTCTGATGTCATCATTTAGTATGGTATTTTTCTCCAGTAGTTCTTTTATAGCTTTATCACTCTCGGCAGAGTTACCATTGTCAAATAGTCGAGAGATGTCTTATTCTTTGTACTGTGGCTCATTTTGTTGAATTGCAATCTCTCTTCTCTTGCTCAAGGATTTCTTCAGTTCCCCTCTAGCTGCTTCCAGTTGTACTTCAATCTTTTGATTCTCTATGATCTTCCCCAATTTATAAGCTTCCATTTTAAGATCTTTTTCCTCAAGTGGTTAGACTTCCTTAAGAGAAACCTTGCTGCTCTAATACCAATTGTTGGAAATATAAGTGGGAAAGTAATACTAAGAGGGGGGGTGAATCAGATATTACCTACTTTAACCTTTTCATTATGATAAAACTTTATGCATGACATAAACAAAACTTGATCATTGTAAGCAACTAAACATATTAAGTAGCATACATGAAGTCACTCATAACACCATAATTTTGGTAACCCAGAAACCCTTGAAAGGTAAAATTGGGCTGGGGATGACACCCACAAATCTTCACTACTACAGTAATAAGTTTTTCCTATTAGGGCTTACAAAATTTGATCAATTCATGATCTACCCTATGAAAGGTCTACTCTGTTAAAAGCTAAAAGACTTATGCAGTCTACCTTGTTAAAGGATTTATAAACTTACAACAAAGTAAGCACTCGGTAAAGAGATTACATAAAGTCTATTAAGACTACTCGGTTAAGAGATTTACCTTGATACACTAGTTAAAATGTCTGAGTATTTGATCTTTTGGTTTGCACTTGTGTTTTATTTTACCATTTGAGATTATGACAATCCTGTAGCAATGCTAGAGGATGCTCATTGTTATTACCTTCTTCTTGTTCTTCTTTGGAGTATTGTTCATACCTATATTTTGATGTTCATGATTATATCTTGTATCAATGCTTTAGAGTTGCAAATATTGTATTTGATCTTGTGACATACCCTACAAATTATGTAGAGGATTTTGTATCATTATGTATACCTTATGGTATTAGATGTACTTGTTATTCTTATGAGATAATTGTAATTATTCTTAATATAAATATTTATTTTGTAATCTATAATTCTACATCATGGGACCCTCGAGGATTGTTAATTGTAATTGAGTTGTGCATAATTACTTGTTTATATCTTGTGGTTGTGTTGCTTCCATATTGTCATCATCATTGTTTGTAAACACTTAAGAAAAAAATTATTTTGTAAACTTAGTGACATGTATTAGGTTAAATTATCCTAGGTTCCTTGGTGGGGCATTATAGGAAGCCTTTGACACTCTTGGAAATGTTAGGATAGAATGTATTCCAGGTAGTTGGTATGGTTTTAGGAAGTTTTGAACATGATATCTATTTTTAAGATGAATCCCTAGGATGATCACAGTGAAGTGCTGAGCCAAGTTGAAGGGAAGAAAGGTTGTGTTGGGAGACAAGGGAGTGAATAGGAGTTAGAGATTAAGGGACTGGAAGTCCTTAATGGAGTACATACATTGTTTTATGGGCCATTGATGGAGATAAGTTGACTATAAAAGTTGTTGAAGACATCTTCTAGTATTTAGGCCTATTAGACAAAATTAGCCCCGATTAGCCTATGCTAGTTGATTGGGTCTAACTCAAAACCTAGATCCAAATTTGGGATATTGTTTGAAGTGTCCAAAAGGGTAGCCAAATATGTGATTTTTTGGGGGGTTGTGTGGAATTTTTGGAAGTTAAGACCGTTAAAGTCACTAGGAAGGGCTAGTTCTATTAGACTCCCTAATACAATACTTTGAGGCAGAACCCCTTGTGGGTATTGAAAAAAAGGTATCGAGTAACTTTTAGTGTTCTTTTGAAACAATCAAAATTAAACCAAGGTTATTCATCATTTCTCCCTACAAGCTTGAGTAAAGATCCTTATTGGTAGAGGGCTTGAAGCTTAGGAGTAAGTCTTGGTGTTAAGGCTAAATGATAAAAGAGTTTGAGACTTCTCTTGTATTGGATTTTCCTTGGATTGGGACCTTAGGAGAAGGTCTAGGACAAGTCCTAATTAACCTTAGAAAGGTTGATGTGTATAGGACCATTGGATGGTACCTAAAAGTGCCTTGAGAAGGGGAAAACAACCAAGACATTTAGGGAAGTCTTAGACCCTCTACATCATATCGGTATTAGAGCCAATATAGGATCAGAGAAGTGTATGTCAGAGACAGATATTAAAGAAATAGAAGAGGCTAGTACAATTCCTCCTAAGATAATGAGTCAAGAAGCCATCAAGAAGATGGTAGAAGAGATGATTGTAACATAGTTACAAAAGACTACAAAGATCAAGAGTAAGAGTGCAGAGTGGGGAGATGACTCTGATGAGGAGGAAAATGTTGAGGAGACAGTAGGGATAGAGAAGAGGGAGATGTCATCTGATCAACAAGTATTTTTAGATGTCCTTAAATTCTTAAACAAAGACAATCTGGAAGGGTTACCAAATTTTGGTGGAAGCTTGAATGGAAAAGAGTTGTTGGACTGGATTTCTACACTCAATAACCATTTTGAGTATAAGGAGGTTCCTCAAGGGACAAGAGTTAGTTTTTCCAAGGCAAGGTTGAAAGGGTCTACTCTAGTGTGGTGGAACATCATGCAAGATGAAAGAGCACAAGAAGGTAAGAAGAAGATTAGATCATGAGAGAGAATGAAGGTCAAAATAAAGGCTCAATTTTTTACTATAGATTATGAATTTCAAATGTATAAGAAGTTGCAAAAACATAGACAAAGGGAGTTGGATGTGAGTTCCTATACAAAGGAATTTCACAAACTTGGTCTTAAGGATCAGAAGCAAGAAGATATGATGGAAAAATTGGCTAGATATCTCAATGACCTAAGATAAAACATTCAAGATGAAATAAGCATTATGGCCCCTAAATCAGTCTATATATATTTCCAATTGGCTTTAAGAGAAGAAGAAAATATTAAAAGAAAATGGGAACAAAATCAGAGAAATAGAGGCAGAAATTTTAGAGGAAAAGGTAGCTTTGGTAGAGGCAACATTCCAACTAGAAATGGAGAAGCAAGTCAACAAGAGGCCAGTGGAGAGACTACTCACAGAGGTGGAAATTTTGGAGGAGGCTATAGAGGAAAATATAATAGAAGAGGAAGATTTGGGAACTAAGGAAGAGGCCTTGGTGTATTCATAGGGAAATGTCACCACTGCAACAAAGTGGGTCATGCTATGAGAAGATGTCCTGAAAAAGCTTCAAGTTCACATATGGGTGATTGGTCCAAGAAGATGACTATCAAAGTATCACTTCACCAATGGGAAGGGCATGACCAGTCCTTGAAGGAGAAATTTTGATGCTAAGGATAATACTTTTGAAGGCCCCACAACACAAGGAGCCCCCTCAAAGAAATACACTCTTCAAAACTACATGTAAGTCTCATGACAAAATTTGTAAAGTTATTGCTGATTCCAAATCTACTGAGAATATTGTTGCATTAGAAATGGTAGAAAAGTTGGAATTAAAGAGATTGCCTCACACAAGTCCTTATAGGGTGTCTTGGCTCAACAAGAATCAATATGTGGTAGTAGATGAACAAGAATGGGTAGACTTTGAAATGGGGGGATTATAAGGACATGGTGTTGTGTGACATTTTACCCATGGATTCTTGTCACCTTCTCTTAGGGTATCCTTGGAAGTTTGATGTTAAGGTCATGCATGATGGGGAAAATAAATCCTATGTCATAACCAAAGAAGGTAAGAAATTTCAGATGGTTCCTTTTCCTGATCAAGGGAATGAAAAACATGTGGGATCTAGTGTTATGTTGTTAAGTGGGAAAGAGTTTTTGAAGATCTTGAAACATGAGAACAATCAGGGATATGCCTTAGCCAAAAATCCTAGAGAAGAGCCTAAACAAGAAGATAAGAAGAAGGATGAGATACCTCAATAATTTCAAGGGTTGTTGGACAAATATAAGGACATAGTGGTGAATGAGATACCAGATTCTCTACCTCCCATGAGGGATATTATCCACCAAATGGATCTTATACCTAGTGCTACCTTACCCAATAAAGTTGCCTATAAAATCACACCAAGCCAAAATGAGGAGATTTCCAAGTAGGTTCAAGAGTTGTTAGACAAGGGGTTGATAAGGAATAGTCTTACCCCATGTGTTGTACCTACTATTTTGGCACCAAAAAAAGATGGTAAGTGGAGAATGTGCACTGATTATAGAGATATTAACAACATCACTATAAGATATTGATGCAGGAGCATCCTGGGTGTAAGAGCAATCTTGCATCACCCAAAAATATTTCTATTTGCTTTTCAATAAGGGCTATCTTGTGTAGAGTTGCTATTTATGGAAACTTACTATTTTTAGTAAGTTGGTCATATGATCTCAGAATGTTTTGATTTCACAGTTGGAAGTTCATCCTAGTCATTTCAGCCTACCAATTGAGTTTCATTGCCACATCATCAGTATTGGTGAAGCTATTGAGGTTTTTGGGTATGAAATCTTTTAGGTCAATTTTGAAGGCCTTAGAGGCTTCGGATTGCAATCGACCCCCAGCTAATTGGCACTAGCACATGTCAAGCACTGTAGATCTTGTCATGGTGTTTCCAAAAAGTGGTTACAATAGAAAAATAGAGCTACGGTTAAAAAGTTATGGCCTTCGGAAGTTGGGCTACCTAAAAGCATATTTTGTATTTCTTTTGAGCCGACCCTATTGTAAAAATTGTGAAAATAAAATAATTCTATGTATAGTCGGCCTTAAGGGCTAAATTTCTGGAACCTTCTCGGGCAGTGGAAATTGTCTTATATAAAGAAGGCTTGTAGTGTTGTCTAGGCAGTTCTAGGTAGTAGATCTTGGTATTGATTCGAGGCTTTGTCCTACAGAATATTGTAAGGGAATGCCCATGTGGCTTTGCATATTGTAATTCTGAAAGTTTGTAATTCCACATTTGTGGAGATAATAAGAAGCCAATTTTTTGTTCTTACATATTGTTGTTGTTTCTCTATTTTTGTTATCAGCTGGGGGTCGATCGCGATCCGGAGCCTCTAAGGCCTTCAAAATTGACCCGAAAGACTTTGTACCCAAAAACCTCAATAACTTGACCAATACTGATGATGTGGCAATGAAACTCAACTAGTAGACTGAAATGACTAGGATGAACCTCCAACTGTGAAATCAAAACATTCTGAGATCATATGACCAACTTACTAAAAATAGTAAGTTTCCATAAATAGCAACTCTGCACAAGATAGCCCTTATTTAAAAGCAAACAGAAATATTTTTGGGTGATGCAAGATTGCTCTTACACCCAGGATGCTCTTGCATCAGACACCCGGGGTAATTTGAGAAGTGACCCTGTCATGACTCAGGTGTGCAGAGGAAAACCAAGACAGTTAACCTCGTCCTTTACTAGCCATGATGAATCTTCAACAGGTCATCATTTCCATTTGACCAAATACTCTTCATATGTCATGTTCCTTGTGCTTTTTCCAACATGACTATCCAGTATGTCTTCAATCTCCTTGATATCTGAACTGGTTGCTGGAATACTCCACTATGCTGCTGTAACCTCAGCTTCAACATCTCCTTCATTATACTCTGTCAGATCTGAAACATTAAATACTGGTGAAATATTCAGCTCACTAGGTGACTCGACCTCATATGCATTTCTTGAATCATGCTTCTTCAGTATCTTACATGGCCCAAACTTCTTCATTTTCAACTTGTTATATGTACCAACTGGAAATCTTTCCTTCCACAACTGAACCATGACTTCATCTCCAACCTAAAATTCCTTATGCCTCCTTTTCTCATCTGCCTTAGCCTTATACTATGCATTCATCTTGATAATGTGCTTCCTCACCTCCTCATGGATGTTCTTCAAATATTCTACAAAATCCTTAGCTTCAGCACTGCTTATTTCTCCTTTATCTATCTTTTTCAACTTAGATGCATTTCTTAGACTACTCCCATATACAATCTGGAATGGTGATTTACCAATGCTCTTGTTGACAGAATTAATGTATGCAAATTTTGCCTGTGGTAAAATCAAATCCCATCCTATTGGCTTATCTCCAACCAAACATCTCAGCAAATTTCCCAAACTCCTATTCACCACCTCTATCTATCCATCAGTCTATGGATGATGTGATGAACTGAACTTCAATTCTGTCTTCAACTTCTTCCATAATGTATGCCAAAAATATCCAACAAACTTAGTGTCCCTATCTGAAACTATACTCTTTGGAAAACCATGTAGTCTCACCACTTCTCTCAAAAATAATTTCGCTACATGAACAGTATCATTAGTCTTCTTACAGGGAATAAAATGTGCCATCTTTGAAAATCTATCAACTACCATAAAAATTGAATCATGTCCCCATTGTGTCCTTGGTAAACCAAGAAAAAAGTCCATATTGATATCCTCCCAAGGCTTCTCTGGTACAGGTAATGGCTGATACAACCCTGTATTCTGCTTCACTCTTTTCACCATCTGACACACTCTACAACTCTGTACAAACTTCTTGACATCTTGCTACAACTATGGCCAATAATAATTCTCACTAACCAAAGCAAGGGTTTTATCACGACCAAAATGTCTAGCCAATCCTCTGCTATGCTTCTCCTTGATGAGATTGTCCCTCATAGAACTTCTTGGAATGCACAACTGACTCCCTCTGAATAGCATATCATCGTGAATGATGAAATCCATCCACTTCATCCTGTCTAGAGTAACATGTTCTTTACAAGCTTTCCAAGCTTCACCAAAATCAAGATCCTCTGGATACAAATTCTTGAGTTCCTTGAACCCAACCACCTCAATCTGCATCTCTGTCAGCAATAGTTGCCTTCTGCTAAGAGCATCTACAACCCTGTTAGACTTTCCACTCCTATGTTTCAAAACAAATGTATAACTCTGCAAAAACTCAACCCATTTCAAATGCCTTTGATTCAACTTTCCTTGACTATTCAAATATTGCAAAGCTTGATGATCTGTATACAAAACAAACTCCTTAGGAAATAGATAGTGTCTCCACTTCTTCAATGCCTAAACTATAGCATAAAATTCATGATCATAAATAGAATATTTTCTCTTGGCATCATTTAACTTCTCACTGAAATAAGCAATAGGTTTACCTTCTTGGCTCATAACAACTCCTATTGCAGTACCACTAGCATCACAATCTACTTAAAACACCTTATTAAAATTAGGAAGTGCTAAAATAGGTTGTTCTGTAACCTTTTGTTTCAACAGTTTAAAACTCTTATTTTCCCCATTAGTCCACTTGAACTCTTTTCTATCTCCTCTCATTGTTTCAGTCAAGGGTCCACAAATACTACTAAAATTTCTGATAAACTTTTTGTAAAAGCTAGCCAAACCATGAAAAGACCTTACCTCAGTAGCACTCCTTGGAGTAGGCCATTCAAGGATAGCCTGTACCTTCTCTGGGTCCATTTTTAGACCTTTTGCTGAAACTACAAATCCCAAATGTACTAACTCTTTCTTCACAAAACTGCACTTCTTCAAATTAATCAACAATTTCTCATCTCTTAACTTCTCAAACACCATACAAATATGCATTATATGCTCTTCCAATGTCTTACTAACGATCAAAATATCATCTAGGTACACAATGACAAACTTACTCATAAATTCTTTCAGAACCTTGTTCATGAGCCGCATGAAAGTGCTCGGTGCATTGGTTAGCCCCAAAAGGCACGACTAACCACTCATACAGTCCTTCCTTTGTCTTGAAGGTAGTCTTCCATTCATCTCCTTCTCTAATTGGAATCTGGTGATATCCACTTTTCAGATCTATCTTTGAGAAATACACAGCTCCACTCAAACAATCCATAATATCATCCATTCATGGCAATGGAAACCTATACTTGATTGTGATATTATTTATTGCCCTAGAGGTTGTACACATCCTCAATTCTCCATTCTTCTTTGGTGCTAATACTACTAGTATAGCACATGGACTCAGGCTCTCCCGAATCAACCCCTTCTATAATAACTCATGTACTTGTCTGTTCAACTCTTCACTTTCTACTGGTGTCATTCTGCGTGCTGCCTTGTTTGGAAAATTGGCTCCTAGAATCAAATCCATCTGATGACTAATCTTCCTTACTAGTGGTAATCCATCAGATACATTATCAGATACAATATCTTGAAACTCATTCAACAAATCTGCAACCTCTACAAGTACATCCTCTACTTCCTCTTTACCAGGTTTTGGAATTAATGCAAAATACACATGCTCATGCCTCATACCATCTAGGAATTTTCTTCCATCAACAAAAGTTATTCTTGCATTACCACATACCTTTTCTTCGGTCTCCTTGTATTGCTTTAGCTTATGTCGCACTCCATCCTTTGTCAGTGAATAGGTATTTGCATGACCATCATGTACAACACATCTGTCAAACTACCACAGCCTACCCAACAACATGTGACATGCATCCATAGGTATGATATCACATAGTACTTCATCATGGTACCCGCCAATCTTGAAATTTACTAGGCACTATTCATTGACCATGACCTTGTGGTCATCCTGCACCTAGGCAATCCGATATGGATGTGGGTGTTTCTGTCTCTTGAGCTTCAACTTTGTCACCATCTCTTCTGACACTAAATTGTCAATTCTTCCACTATCAATAATTGCATCACAACATTTACCCTCACACTTGCATCTAGTTCGAAATAGGCTCCTCCTTTGTTTAGGTTCATTGTCACCACTCAGAAGGACTCTTCTGTTAATCAACGTTTCTCCTCTTTCAGCATCTTCAGAATTTGAGGATCTGGCATCTTCATCTACATGTGCCACTCTGGCCTGGCCTTCATTCCTCCTATCCATCCTTCCTTGGCATTGAGGACATTCAAATGCCCTATGACCTTCTTCTCCACAGTGAAAACATGTTCCACGAAAGCCTCCTCTTCCTGAACCTTGTCCTCTTCCTCTTCCTCTCTGATCTCTATTGTTTTGATCTTGGAAACGATTGGAATTGTTTCTTCTCTAATTTTGACTGCTACTAGCCTCATCCTTCTTTTTTGGACCTTCATTTCAGCCTCCATATGACCGTCCACCAGATCATCCACCGTGACCTCTTCCATTTTGTCTACTCTCGAACTTCTTGTTCAAATTTTCCTCTACTTTTAGGGAAAACTAGTATGCCTCTTCAATACTGTTCATTCAAACCAAATTCAGCTCCTCCTGAATGCTGGACCTTAACCCATTAAGGTAATGGGAAACTTTCTCCTTGTCAGCTTCTACATGGCCTGTTCTAATGAGGATTCGATAGATCTCCTCTGTATACTCCTGAACAGATCTTCCTGTCTGCTTCAAACTTTGCATCTTCTTTAGTAGGTCAAGCTCATAATCAACAGGAATGAACTGCTGCTTCAATTTGTCCACGATTCGATCCCATCTTGTGATTTTATCTTTCCCTCTTCTATTTCACTCTAATTGAATCTCTTGCCACTAGATCTTCGCATGACCTTTCAGTCTTGCCTTCGTGAATTTGACCCTATCAGGATCCTCAATATTTTCATACTTAACATATTCTTCACATTCATTGATCCAGTCGATCAACTCCTCTGGGTTAAGATTTCTTGAAAATGTAAGAACCTCAATCTTAGGTCTTTTTTCGATCTTGGAAATGGCCCAAAAAAATCTTTCTTCTTCTTGATTCAAAATTTCATCTTCTTCTTCTTGATCATCATTTCCTTCTTTGGCTTCATCCTCACTTTCATCTCTAACATTAAGATTCATTCCTCTATGAATCTCTTCTTGCAATGCTTGCACTTGTCTCTAGAGCACTCTAACCTCAAGTGTTACAACACTAGCTCTTTCGCCACATTCACTTCGTGGAGGCATTTTCATGATGTGCATTGAAACCCTAACCATGGTCCTAGTGCAAACTGCCTCACAGTCAGTGATTTGTTTACACACTCAGGAACTCCTACTCTAATACCACTTGATGAAGGGTGCTCCCCTTAATACCACAAACACATAATAGAAACAGATAAACAACAACAATATTTAAGAACAAAAAATTGGCTTCTTATTATCTCCACAAATGTGGAATTACAAACTTTCAGAATTACAATATGCAAAGCCACATGGTCATTCCCTTACAATATTATGTAGGACAAAGCCTCAAATCAATACCCAGATCTACTACCCAGAACTGCCTAGACAACACTACGGACCTTCTTTATATAGGCAATTTTCACTGCCCAAGAAGGTTCCAGAAATTTAGCCCTTAAGGCCGACTATACATAGAATTATTTTATTTTCACAATTTTTACAATTGGGTCAGCTCAAAAGAAATACAAAATATGCTTTTAGGTAACCCAACTTCTGGAGGCCATAAATTTTTAACCATAGCTCTATTTTTCTATTGTAACCACTTTTAGAAATGCCATGACAAGATCTACAGTGCCTGACACGTGCTAGCACCAATCAGTTGGGAGTCAATCGCGGTCCAGAGCCTCTAAGGCCTTCAAAATTGACCTGAAAGATTTCGTATCCAAAAACCTCAATAACTTCACCAATACTGATGATGTGGCAATGAAACTCAACTGGTAGGCTAAAATGACTAGGATGAACCTCCAACTGTGAAATCCAAACATTCTGAGATCATATGACCAACTTACTAAAAATAGTAAGTTTCCATAAATAGCAGCTCTGCACAAGATAGCCCTTATTGAAAAGCAAACAGAAATATTTTTGGGTGATGCAAGATTGCTCTTACACCCAGGATGCTTCTGCATCAGATATCATTTCCCTATGCCTAGATTTGAGGACCTAATGGATTTTCTTGGTGGGCCTTTTTGTTTTTCTAAGGTGGACTTAAAATTAGGATACTATCAGATTAGGATCAAGTCTGGGGATGAATGAAAGACAACATTTAAAACAAACGAGTGGTTGGATGGATGGATGGTGATGCCCTTTGGGCTTACAAATGAACCTAGTACCTTTATGTGTCTCATGAATGAATTTTTGGTTGAATTCATAGGAAAATTTGTAATTGTCTATCTTGATGATATTTTGATATTTAGTAGGACAAAGGAGGAGCATGCCAAACACTTGGATCAAGTACTAAAGAAGTTACATTAGAAAAAGTTAATGATCAATTTAGATAAATGTGAATTCATGAAGATTGAATTGATTTATTTTGGATTTGTTGTGTCTCAAGGGAGTCTAAAAATGGACCCCTCTAAGGTGGATGCAATCTTAAATTGGCCTGCGCCTAGGATAGTAGTAGATGTGAGAAGATTCCATAGTTTGGCTTCATTCTATAGTAATTTTATAAAGGGGTTTAGTCATATATGTGCTCCTATTTTGAATACCATTAAGGAGGAAGTTAAGTGTCAGTTTGCATGGACAGATAAATAAAATCATAGTTTTGAGTTACCAAAACAAAATGTTGCAGAACTTCCATCCTTAAGGTTGCCTTATTTTAATCAGTTGTTTACTCTAAGTGTGATTCCAATTAATTAGCAATTGGGGCATTTTTTAGTCAAGAAGAACACCATATGGCATTTTTCTCTAAGAAGTTGAATGATGCTAAACAAAAGTATTCCACCTATGACCAAGAACTATATGATATGGTCCAAGAACTTAAAAATTGGCGTCACTATCTGCTACCCAAGGAGCTTATAGTATATACAGATAACCATGCATTGAGTTTTTTGAATGGACAACATAAGTTAAATCAGAGACACCTTAAATGGGTTGAACAACTATAGGGTTGTAAATTTACTAGCAAACACAAGAAGGGAGCTTCTAATAAGGTGGTAGATGCTTTAAGTAGGAGAGTCTTAACTATTCAAGAAGTGCAGTTGTAGAGTGTTGGTTTGGATACTCTTAAAGATTTATATAAAGATGATAAGGATTTTAAGGATGCTTATGCCATTTGTTCTAAATTTTCTAATGCTTGTCATGTTGAGTTTTCTATCTACATGTTGCAGGATGGATTTCTTTTCAAATGTCATCTTTTTTGTATTCCACAATGTTCCATGAGAGGAAATATCATCAGAGAAAAGCATCAAGGCAGTTTAGGTGGAAATTTTGGTCTTGACAAAACCATGGAGTAGGTTGTACAATTTTATTACCAGCCTAAGGTTTAGATAGAGGTCAGAAAGTTTGTGGAGCTGTGTCATTTTTGTCAAAGAGCCAAAGGGACTTCAATCAATGCTAGTTTGTATCAGTCACTGCCTATTCCCACTAGACCTTGGGAGTGCCTAAGTATGGACTTTGTCCTTGGACTTTCTAAGACACCAAGGGGCTTTGATAGTGTATATGTGATTGTACATAGGTTCAGTATGATGGCACATTTTGTTCCCTACAAATGTACTAATGATGCTTCCTACATAGCAAGTTTATCCTTTAAAGAAGTTGTAAGGATCCATGGCCTACCTATTAGCATTGTAAGTGATAGAGATTCTAATTTTGTGGGACACTTCTAGAGGAATTTATGTACCAATCTATCCTTTTCATCTACATACCATCCACATATTGATGGGAAAACTGAATTTGTAAATAAGTCTTTGGAAAATCTTCTTAGATGTCTCACCAACCAACTTGGTCAAGTTTGGGATTTGGTGATAGGGAAGGTTGAATATGCTTTTAATGATTCAGTCAACTATAGTACATGTAAAAGTCCTTTTTATATTGTGTATGGATTTCATCATAGAGGCAATTATTGAATTGATAGATCTCAGTACCATGGATAGGAGAAGTGCACATGGGGATACTTTTGCAGACACCATAAAAGAAGTTCAAGAAAAAGTCAAGAAAATATTGCAGTAGAATGTAGATAAATATAAAGCAAGGGTGGATCTTGGTAGGAGGGATGTTCGATTCAAAGTAGGAGACCTTGTCATGGTCTATTTTAAAAAAGGAAAGGCTCCCTAAAGGGAAACCATCCAAATTGCTCAGGAAAAAGATTTGTCCTTTGAGGATAGTGCATAATTTTGGCAATAATGTGTATGAGGTAGAATTACCTCTTGATTTTGGCATCTCACCTATCTTCAATGTGTGTTATTTGACACCTTTTTGAGGTTCCATTGCAAATGCAGACTAGGATGTGTCTCCTATAGAAAATGCATCAGATTGGGTGAGAGATTTGACTCCTAACTAATTGATGCAATTAGAATGCATTGTGTAATCCAAAGTTGTGAAGAGGACTAGGAAGGGTGTGTATAAGGAATATTTAGTGAAGTGGGTAGGCCTCCCAGAATCTGAAGCTACCTGGATGTCTAATGTTGCTATTCTCAAGCATGGTACCACAATTCAACATTTGGCAACTCAAGGGACTTGAGTTCTTTTGCCCAATACTTTCCCTCCTTTCGCTTTTGATATTTTATATAGCTTTTTAATAAGTCCTTTAGGGTCCTTTGGTCTATTTTGTGTGCTAGGTCATTTTGGTATGTTCCTGGTCAACTACCCACTAACAATGTAACAATGATGTTTTATGTTCTTTTTGGTCACGTTGGTCCTATTAAGTTGATCTAGGTGGATTTTTGTCACTTGTATGTGACAAATTCAAAAAAATGCATAATTGGTGTCAGCATTGCAAAAGTTGCTAAACTACAACACTCTATTTTTGAAATCTTGTTTTATAATGGCTAGTTGGTTATGGATGATGGTTAAGGTGGTTGTACGGATTCCTAAGGATGTTCTTATGCCTTGGAAGATGATGGATTTTGTGTTGTTGGTTCTTGGATAATGAGAAAGAAATTATGTTCCATGAAATTCTATTGATTTTCCCTTACTTGTTCTCTACTTACTGGATCTATATGGACATACATTGTTTGGAAACATCTATCTTGTTAATGATTGTATAGACAAGTCTTCCATATTCACTAAATTTTTTTTTGAAGCATTTAAGGGACCCAAGGTAAACCCTCAAGACTGGCTGGTCTAGAAAACCCTCATTCTCGGGGTTTTGATGCTAACATGGACCTATCCCAAAATTTCACCATGGGAAGCCTTTGACACTCATGGAAATGTTAGGATAGACTATATTCTAGGTATTTGGTATGGTTTTATGAATTTTGGAACATGACATCTATTTTTAAAATGAAGCCCTAGGATGATCACAGTGAAGTGGTGAGCCAAGTTGAAGGGAATAAAGGTTGTGTTGGGAGACAAGGGAATGTATAGGAGTTGGATAATAAGGGATTGGAAGTCCTTAATGGAGTATAGACCATGTTTGATGGTCCATTTATGGAGATAAGTCAAATGGTGAACTGTTTTGAAGACATCTTCCAATATTAGGCCCATTAGACACAATTAGCCCTGATCAGCCTGTGCTAGTTGATTGGGTCTAACTCAAAACCCAGATCCAAATTCAGGATATTTTTTGAAGTGTCCAAAAGGGTAGTCAAATATGTGATTTTTTTGGGGGGCTGTCTGGAAGTTTTGTAAGTTAATACTGATAAATTCACTAGGAAGGGCTAGTTCTATTAGGCCTCCTAATAGGACAGTTTAAAGAAAAACCTCTTGTGGGTATTGAAAAAAAGGTATAGAGGAACCTTTGGTGTTATTTTGAAATAATAAAAAGTAAACCAAGACTATTCATCATGTCTCCCTACAAGATTGAGTAAAGATCCTTATTAGTAGAGGGCTTGAGGCCTAAGAGTAAGTCTTGGTGTTAACACTAGTTAATTTTAGCCTCATTTTCGATGCTCGTTGGTCAATTTTTTGACACAAAATGGTTGATAGAATGACCATTTCTATTGTCAAACTTTATTTGTCAATTTTTCCACACGTTCTTATAAAATTCGAATATGTGACTTACCATTTCGTCAAAAATTTGACTAAAAAAAATGTCCAAATTACTAGCTCTAATATTACCAGCATTCATCATTTTTGACCAACCTTGGTTGAATCATCCACTACTGTATACATCATGAGTATGGCTTCAATGTTGAAGACAGTCATGTTGGTCAAAAAATCGATGACAAATTGAGTATTTTAAATATATATATATATATATATATATATATATATATATATATATATATATATATATATATATATATATATATATATATATAGTAATCATCATTTGTAAAATCCCTCCATGAGGTGCACAATGCATATTATTGCATATTAATAGTTTGGCTTACTATGTCAAACAATCATGCATTCCTCCAAAGTGATATTAGTTTGCTTTACTAGTTTAATCTAGATCACTGGTTTAAGAATAGTTTGTTTCATGTTCGAATATACCATTGAATGAAGTTTGGCTATATTAAGTACAATCTTAAGACTCATGACTCTTCAAATTCTCTTATTTCCTTCAGACCTCTAGTGTTTATGATGAGTTGCAGAAGCGTAACAAGTTTGGACGGTTTCATAAACTAAAGACTATGAACAATTTTTTTTTCGTCAATGGGACCTTGAAATATTGAGCTTCTCTTTGTTTCAAGAATATTTTAACATTCTCTACTTAACAAGGCCAACCATGTGAAGATGGAAGCTCATTTGGCCCCTCCTAGGAGCCTCCTATGACCCCTTACAACACTTTAAGACCTCTAATATGTATTCGTAGGAATCATAAAGGATCATAAGGTGTCATAAGGGGTCCTAGGACACAACAGTTGAGAAAAATAAATGTAGGCATCACGCATGGTCACAATTCTTTGGAGATACAACATAATTGATTCAATACCCATATGATGCAACACAACCACTACTCCTCTAGTTCTAAGTTGACATTGTAGGGTCCAAAAACCAATCAAGATAGGGACCAAAATCCATCATTATCTATGGTTTTTGGATCCTACAATGTCAACTTAGAACCAAAGGAGTACTGTTTGCATTGCATTTTCTGGGTATACCACTGAATTATGTTGTATCTCCAAAGAATTGTGATCATGATGCCTACATTTATGTTTCTCAGTTGTTGTGAGATTAAAAGTCTTCTAAGGAACATGTCATGTCTATGTGGAACTGTGTAGGATCATCACCAAAGGTGCACAATGCATATTATTGCATATTAATAGTTTGTCTTACTATGTCAAACAATCATATTGCATTCCTCCAAAGTGATATTAGTTGCACTTACTGCTTTTATTTGTAGTTCATTTCTTTTCACAACACATCAAGTTAATACAATTCAACTTGTTATCCTTTGGTTTACTAGTTTAATCTGGATCATTGGTTTAAGAATGGTTTGTTTCATGTTTGAATGTACCATTGCATGAAGTTTGGCTATATTAAGTACAATCTTAAGACTTGTGATTCTTAAAATTCTGTTGTTTCCTTCAGACCTCCAAACATGTGTATTGTGAGCTTTCCTGCAACAAATGGACTTGTGATGATTTTCACAATAGTACATGTGTTGCAGGAAAGCTCACAGTACTACTTAGGCAAATCTAAATGTTCATCACCTGTGCATATAACAGTTGATCAGAGAAGGTATATGCATAGGTGAAAAACATGCATATTTGACCAAGAAATACTGAGGGCTAGACCCAGCAACAAATGGACTTGTGATGATTTTCACAATAGTACATGTGTTGTTGGGTAAGCTCCTGGTAGTACTTAGGAAAATTTGCATGTTCATCACCTGTGCATATGAAGTGGCTCTAATGGCAGATACAATCACTAAATTTTGCATACTCCTTATTTTGTTATGGGTTGATATTGTCAAACATGGCCTTTCTTGAATGGAATGACTCATTACTTGTACATTGACTAGAATTTTGGTGGAAGAAGGATGGTTTGTTTGCAACTTGTAGATATAGACACTAAACAACCATTTTCTCAACTCTAATTTTCTCAACACAAAGGGACATTTATCATAGCCATAGAAACATGATTATTTTTAAATGGAATACACCAAGGAGTACCATCAAAAATATTGACCATTTACAATCATGAACACTAAACCTAAATCAAATAGCTCATTTTTTATTAGCATGTGTATTCTCTATGTATATGAAAAATGAATGAAATATCAAGCTGAAATAAAATAGGGAACAAAAATTCAAATTCAACACCTAATTTATCAAGAGCAAAAAACACTGTGAAACCTCACAATAAAAAAAAGCACGCTTTGTCAACAATGTTCAAAATCCTATCACCAAGCATAGACATAGGAAATAAAAAAGGGACAAAAGACAAGAAATAAGAAAAATCATTAAGACTATAGAAAATCATGTTTTAGAAATGGACGGTTTTGATTCTTTGCCATTAAAAAAATTGAGCATTCAGCATTTGGTATATGAACAGGTGAAAAACATGTAGATTTGACCAAAAAATTATGGGAACTAGACCTAGCAGCAAATGGACTTATGATGATTTTCACAATAGTACATGTGTTGTTGGGTTGTTGGGTCAGCTCCCAGTACTGCTTAGGAAAATCTACATGTTCATCACCTGTGCATATGAAGTGGCTCTAATGGTAGATACACTCGTTGAACAACCATTTTGTCAACTCTAATTTTCCCAACACAAAGGGACATTTATCATAGCCACAGAAACCTATTTCAGAACTATCCATTTCTCTGTGTATATGAAAAATGAATGAAATATCAAGCTAAAATAAAACATTGAACACAATTGTATTCCATATAGAGTGAATCAAGTTCTAGAAATGGATGGTTCTGATGCTTTTTTATTACAACCATTGAGCATTCATCATTTGGTACTTCTTGGTGTATTCCATTTAAGTATGTCAAGCATAAAGTATTCCATTTAGATTTGACAAACATGCATATTTGACCAAGCATTACTGGGAACTAGACCCCGCAACAAATGGACTTGTGATGATTTTCAAAATAGTACATGTGTTGTCAGGTCAGCTCCTAGTAGTTCTTAGGAAAATCTGCATGTTCATCACCTAAGCATATGAAGTGGCTCTAATGGCAGATACAGATACTGCAAAACTTGATTGGGACAATGGAATTTACAAAGTATGGAAAGGTGAGAGGATCAATCAAATAATAAAAAAAAGAAACATGCTTTGTCAATAATGTTTAAAATCATTAGGACTATAGAAATATCATTAAGACTATAGAAAATCAAGTTCTAGAAATGGACGGTTCTGATGCTTTGTCATTACAACAATTGAGCATTCATCATTTCTTACTTCTTGGTGTATTCCATTTAAGTATATCAGGCACAAAGTATTCAATTTATATATGTTCAAAAAAATTTCAGTAATGTATTTGGGGAATGCAATCATGTAAAACACAAACTAATATTATTATTGTGTTATATATGTAAAACATAATCATGTAAAACCTGTGCATATACAGCATTCACTTGTGCATATAATAGTTGATCAGAGAAGGTATATGCACAAGTGACAAACATGCAAATTTGACCAAGCATTATTGGGAACTAGACCCTGCAACAAATGGACTTGTGATGATTTTCATAATAGTACATGTGTTTCAGGGTAAGCTCCCAGTACTGCTTAGGCAAATCTGAATGTTCATCACCTATGCATATAAGAGTTGATCAGATAAGGTATAGGCACAGGTGACAAACATGTAGATTTGACCAAGAAATACTGGGAGCTAGACTCCATAGCAAATGGGCTTGAGATGATTTTCACAATAGTACATGTGTTGCAGGGTAAGCTCCCAGTAGTGCTTAGGCAAATCTGCATGTTCATCACTTGTTTCTTTGAACAGTTTCCAAATTCTGAGAAGAGGTGTGAGTGGAGGCTAAAGAAGGGATATTTGTGAAGGTTTCATAGACCTAGGTTACTTTTGTCCTACATCAAATTAGTAAAGAATATATTCTCTATAATTTTAGAGATCTAGCAAATCTCCACAAATATCCCTTCTAGCCTCCACTGAATATACATTTTCTCATAATCTAAAAACTTTGATCATTGATCTCTATGGTTTTGACAGTCATTTTTATGACTGTTATGGAATAGTTTTGGGCAGTTAGGTGGTTGCAATCAGGTTTCTTTGAAGAGTTTAAGTCTATTTCTTTGTTGATCCATGTGAGTGAAAAGGGGGTGTAAAGTAGATGTGTAAGAAAACCATAATGTAATCGGTTCAATCAATAAAACAAACATTTTTCTCTGCATATTGTATTATGTCTCGTGGGTTCAATCAGCAACCCTGTGTCTTCAAACGAGTTTTGTGATATGTTAATGTTTTGTGAAGGAAAAGTGAGATTTTAAAATGTGAATGAGGAAGATGCTAAGTCATCACAATCATAAGATGCAGAAAATTGAGAAACACTTGTTGTAAGAAGAGTCTTGATGAATACAGGACAAGAATACGTTCAAAGGAAAAGTTTATTTTAGACAAGATATATGCAATGTCAATATAGATGATAGGAGTACATACAATTTTGTTTTAAAATAAATGGTTTGCAAGTTTTAATCTGGAATATATTAGTTTATCGATGTTTAAAAGTGGACATATGAGAAAACTTGGTGTTACGATCACCACTTTGAAACCAAATAGCATGAGATCTTTTTTTCCAAAACTCCTCTTCCTTAGAAACAATATCATGGATCTCTGTAAGTATAATAATTTCCTTAATATTTAAATTATTGGAGGCCCCCTAAGCTTAAATCTGGGCTTGGACATCATTAATCTCACTCTTCAACTGATTCTTGGTATTGAAAATGTGCCTAAATGATGACTTTTTCATTTCAATACATTAGCTTTAACAACTATTAACTTTTTCACAACCATGCACATAATAGTGCCATGAATATATGTGACCCACCACTAATCCTTAATTGTGGAAATTTCATATAAATTTGTACAAATTTCTATTTTGGTTTTTATTAGGATAGTAACCTACAAAAAGAGTTATTAGTGCATAGTAGAGATATGATAACTAAAAATAAATATGGAGATAAATAGAGATGTATAGTGGCCATGTCTTTTTTTAGATCACCATTTTTGACATGCACTTTCAGGTGAGAATTTTCAACATGGTAACTAGTGCCAATTGCACTAAGAGAGACTTGATAGAGTAACTGCAATCAACATCTCCATATTAGAAAATGGTCAAGTTAGGAGTTAGCTTGTGTTTTGTACAACATGTGGTACATTTTCAATGGTAATCTATCACAGTCAATTCAATATCAGAAATTATTTGAGGTTTATCAAAGATTATCAAAAATATCAGACTGAATATTACCAATAATTATCACAGTCAATTCAATATCAGAAATTATTTCAGAATGAATATTACAAATACCAGTTTGTAATTATATGGTATAAAATCTCTTATTTTTCTTCTTTATAATTTCACATTACTTATACTAGCTTATTATTTTATTTACTTATGATTCCACTTGTTTGTTTTTTCCTAAGTGTGCAACTATGTTTCCTCTTGTAGGTATTGAAATACAATTCAACCAAAACATAGAAATCATGAAGACATGCAAAATGTTTTAAAATTTGTCTTTATATTTTTAGTTTAAAAACAACATAGTAAATGTAAACCATATGTTGAATTCCCTTATGTCTAAAACTATTACTCATACATCATATTTTAATGCTTTTGTATACTACAAATTCTAAGGTTCCAATTTTCCTATCCTTCATTACTTTGATGAATTATCTCTATATAGAAACTAATGAAACTTGATTAAGAAATTAAAAATTATTACTTTTTTTTTTTTACTCTTATTGCATTCCTTGTACCTATTGCACAATTTCTAGTTATTACCTCATGTACTCCATTGTGAATGAGTAATGAAGTGTGAAATATAATGCGAACTTTCCAAGGTTACAAACTAACAGGGACATTACAAACAATTTGGTGCAAGGAGATAGAATGGTCACGAGAATGGATTGAGATGTTAATGAGTGTATGATTTGAGTGTATTCAGATCCTTAGAGGAGTTAGGGTCACCATGGGAAGCGTAGTTCATGAGTGTGGTTGTAGAAGCATATTGAGTGAAGAGTGCATGTTGTGAGCATGGAGCATGATTGACTAGTTTGGGTTTGAAGAGTTTCTTGGAGATCCAAGGTGTGGAATCTAGTGGGGTTTAAGGTGATTGAAGATTGACCTCTGATAGGTCTATGGAGTGGGATGGGTCTAGGAGTGATCTTAGAATGAGGATTGAGGAAGTTGCTATCAAGCAAAGAAGGAAAACAATAATGCAGCGAAGGTAAACAACACTTAACTCTACAAACTTCCAAAGGATTGACAAAATAAATTGGTGTTTTAGATACCATTTTCCTAGTAAATTGTCATATCAAAAGGAAAAATATGGTTTTCTTGGAACATGTACTGCTGCTCACACCTGTGACTCCCAAAATGCACAAAAATGGGTAATTTAACAAAGCAACCTTGTGTTTATTGTGCTCCCAAGACTCCAAATTGTAGACAATATCATATTATTCTATCAAAACTCCAAATCTCAAAGGAATTAGACTCAAACTTCCTAGAACCTAAAAAGCCCCAAATTTGGTGTTCCAAACCCTTGTTTCTAGGGCTTTCTAAATCTCTGTCTTTCAAACACTGTTAGAACAAATTGAAGGTTGTTTCACCTTGCATTCAACATAAAAAAGAATTCCAAAACCTAAAATATACCCCTCATTTGACTATAATGTCTACTACAATACCCTTTCCATCAAATTCAATTCTTTTTCCACCATTTGCTAACTAATAACCCTCTAAATGGCGACAGTGTTGTAACAGTGAATTGGATTAGCTTGAAAAAAATTCAAATTTCATATGAATGCCTCCAATGTAATAAAAAAAAGATGATGGTTTGTAGGATGTATTTGTGAGTGAGGACAGTGACTGTCCAGTTAGGACAGTAAACAGTTGTTTGTGTTTGTGTTTATGTGAAAGCTTTGGTAGACCATATGAGGGTCTAGAAAGGGGGACATGGTACATAGATATTTTTGCATATAAAACATGGAATTAAGACCTCATCGATTCTAGTGTTATTATGGTAGATGTTGTGAATGATAAAGGAAATAAATCCATAGCACCACCTAATCAAAACTTGCAAATATTTACTAATTATTTGTCTTCCCATTCCATGAATGTTTTTGAGCTTATTTGATGACTTATTAATCAATGGTGACTTATTTGATAACCAATGATGACTTATTTGACAAAACAAAATTGTGAACTTGATAGACCAAGAAGATCCTAAGCCTAAATGTGAACCCAATATAACCTTTAGCCCAATATACATTAATACAATAATCTAAGATGAACTCTCACACAGGGTGCTTTTTAATCCAATATGCATGGTGATTATGCTTACAAAAGAATATTAGCTAATGGTGGAAAATTTACCCTTGATTAATTTTGGCCTCAAAAAACTCAACCTCTTAAACATAATCAACTCATCCTATTACTTTCTTATCAAAAGTTTAAAACAATAGAATCTTTGACTTATCCTTCGGTAATTATTTGGGATCTACTTTTATTGTTGTACACCCAAGGATCCTTTTTTATATATGGATATGGAAGTATCTCTTCTCGATCTACATCATATATTGAGACTCTTTAATACTCCTAATATGCATCCTATATATTTTGTGGTTCCACCTCCATAAACCTATAAAGAAAAAAGAGGAAAACAAATGGAAGCTCCTATCTCTCAACCTTTAGTGGTTCCTTTGATTCCTAGATCAAACAAATAAAAGTAATCAATTTTGAGTGATCCCAAAGCTTCTTCTACTTAATATTCAAGTCATAATTGATGAAATTGTAGTATGAGATAATTTCAATGAAATTTCAGTGTCACTGCTTGTGAGATTGCTCAAAAATTAATTCTTCTCCTAAGTAGTTGAATGCAGATTTGATCTCGACTTCTCAACTTTCCTTACTGTCACCTAATCCTAGAGATTAACCTTACCTTTACCAACTGCATTTAAATTTGAATTTTTTTAATCCATGTGATTCCTCTTCTTCTCCTCATCTTATTGAATATATAATCCCTTTGGAGGGTGTGTTTGTTTGTGTAGGAGTATTGCAAAGGGTGTCCTTATGTTCCATGGTGAAGGTGGAGGCTAGTAGATCTAAGATGATGGTTTGTAGGATGTATTTTTGAGTGAGGACAGTGACTATCCAATTAGGACAGTAAATAGTTGTTTTGTGTTTATGTTTATGTGAAAGATTTGGTAGACCATATGAGGGTCTAGAAAGGGGGACATGGCCTAGAGAAAAGGTGTGAAGGTATCTAATGGTGGTTTAAGTTAGAAAGAACAATACAAGGGTTATGTAAGTGTATTTTGGAGAGAGTTGTAAGGACTGTCATAGAGGACAGAATGTGTGGTTCTAGTTGAGAGGAAGGGATGTTGCGAGGAAGATAGGAAGGTGTAGTGGACTGGTCAAATAGGATCAGGGCTAAGAGAGTGTGTGGAAATAAGGACTAGGAAGTAGGTAGATTCAAATCATATGACATGGACTTGAGCTATGACAACCCTTTAAAATCTATGATCTTTTTTTCTTTTTCTTGACTCCATACAAAATCTTCATCTCCTTCTACAATGGTTCCCTCTTAAATTGTACAAATATACTACACTTGGACAACCTAGACTATCTCTAAATGTGTTCTTCTATTTGCAAGATACAATTCACTAACATTGTTCTTCTATTTGCAAGATACAATCCATAAAACCCCCTAATTTACTTCAATTTTATTCTAAGCCATTTAAGAATCACAAATTCACATCACTTTATGAGTCATTATGTTCCATTACGCTTTAATTGACTAACAAAAATTTGATGCATCTTCCCCTTATTGAGTAAATTGGGTCAAATTTACTCTAATGGTTAATCAAAATAATTATACTTATTTAATTATTTGTACTTCCCATTCATGAATTATTTAAATCATATTCAATTTGTTATTGCAACCTTCATCCATCACTAATTAATTCAAGAAATGCTTATCTTATTAATTATGTAATTGGACATTCCTTTTCTCATATAAAAACAAAATAACAAATCAGGATAGGATTTGAATCTACCTACTTCCTTATTTCATATGATAGGATCAGGACTAGGAGAGTGGGTTAGTGACTGTAATAGTGGACAATAAATAGTGAAGTTTGTTTGAGAGGTAAGGTATTGTGTGTTTTGTGTACCAAAGGAAAGTGTGGATTGTGTGAGGACCCTAGGGCGTATGGGTTGTTGGTTAGGGGTGAATGTATAAGCCAAGGAAAATGGATTATTCTAAGGTAATAGTAAAGAGGCAGTAAACTGGGAAATTGAATATAATTTTTGTGGCTTAACTCCAAGCCCATCTCAAAATTATAGGGACTGGTAACCAAACTAGTAGTGACATTAAGTTCATATATAATTTTCCCTTTCTCTTCACCTTCTCTCCACACCAAACCCTCTAACTCCTTCCTTGCTCAGTGAAACATAATGCCCTTAGGCATTTCTAAATGATTGTCAAGATTTTGGACTTTTTAGTTTTTAATGCCTCCCATGTCATTCCATGAGATGATATCTATTTGAGGTGGTCTAGTAAACACTTCACATGCATTGAGTATGATTCCACATTTTTCATACACATCTATTAGAGAATGTATAGTTATGATATCTGACAAAAATACACTTTTGATTATACTTTGATGAAGGCTTGTGTCTAGTTCTAAGACTTCCTTTTTTATACAGGTTGGAGAGATGATGGAAAAGGTTGTAAAGTATGGCATTATATCCATCAATATCATTTTGATTAAAAGTTTCTATATCTAATTAAACAAATTTATTTATTTTTACTCTTCAATAATTGTAGTCTATGGGATGACTTCTCTTTTTTAACAATTAAGGTGTGTTCTCTATATTTCCATATTTTGTAGCATTTTTTATATAGAAGAAGAGAGAGAAAATGTTAGATTGACATGGAGTATGCACCTAAAAAATGGATCTTTTTGAAAGTCCCTTTGGGAGGCTTGGATATGTGCCTATGGGCATGTATCTATAGACATACTAGATATAGAAGTATATAGACATCAAGGTCAATGGTAGCATCCAAAAGGAGATACCTCATAAGTTCAACCATGGTCCCATGGTGTAGGAGTACCCATTTCTTCATAAAAATATAGGATGTATAGGAATTTTTTGTGTGCTTATTTGATTGTAATAAGGTCACATGGACCATTTAGGGATGTTTTGAAATGTTTTGAATCATTTTGTAAGGTATTCATGCCAAATTGATCCTATGTACTCATTCGGGACCTCCTTGGTCAAACTATAGTCAAACCCTCCAAATGTGTGGGAATGGAGTGGAATTGACATTTTTATATTTTTAAGCCATAACTAGCATATTGGAAGAATTATAGGGGCATAGGAGGTCATTAGATAGTCAAATGGAAAAAAAATCACAAAATTGTAAAATTTGCTTGAGCAACTTGTCTTCAAAACTGAACATTTTGTATTCCAACAATCAATTGATTTGAAAATCAGTTACAGAGGTTTTTTTTATTCTATTTTTTCCTCTTGGGGTCAAAGAATACACAGTTGTTGAAGCTTTGAATGAGATTAATAAAGATTTGTTTTGAATTTTCCTAGTATTCTATGTTTTCCTTGTAATCAGTCAATTTGTATGATCCTATATGGATTGGAAAAAGTATAAAATTGATGGAGTTGATGAAAAACAACCCATAGCTCCTAAGAACACTTGTCACAGAAAGAGAGAGAAGAAAATAGCTATGGAGGCTTGAACGCATTGATCCACGAGAGAGGAGAAAACCTTGATGTGCAAAAACAAAAGTTGCAATCAATAATGAAATGTCAGAAAAGGTTACATGTTGTTATGAGATCAATCCTTATAAAAGGAGATCAGAAACCCTAAAAAGGTTAGACCCTAGGTTGCATAATAATAATTAATAAAGTAATTAATTATTATATGCCTAAAGTTTAGCTTAAGTAGAAAGTGACTGAATAATTAAATCAATATGATGCAATTAATCAGTAAACACTTTATTACTCTAACACCCCCCCTTAAGATAAACTTTGGGAGAAGCTAAAAACCTAGAAAGAACAATTGAAAGCAAATGGGTCCCGGCAACAAAGGCTTGATCAGGTACCCAAGTACAAATGAGAGTCTCTACAAAGTGGAGAAATAGAGAAAACCACATGGGAAAAACTCTACTCCAAAAAGAGACAAAGACTAGTCTAAAGGACTGAAGAAGCCTCCAAAACTAGGAATGTTCCAGAAAATAGGAACAAAGATGAACATGTACAACATCACTAAAGCATGAAACTGCAAACTCTATCAAGAAGAAACTGAGGATCTGAAGATCCTCCACAAAAATATGATCAGGTAGAGAAGACTATAATCTGCATGAGTGCCCTCAAATAACACTACTCGAATCGGGAGGCAAACAAATGCAAACACCTGAACTCGAAGATACAGATGGCATAAACACCAAAAGCCTGAAGAGCTGATCAATCAAAGCTGGAAGAGTGCATCCAAAAATAGGAAAGAAAGGAGTGTCCATATGGTAAATGATCCATCTCACTGGAATGCATAGGTACCCAGCCACTGCAACCACCTAGTACATAGGATCAAATACTGAATACATAGCTCACACAATCAAACCAAGGAGGCAGTAGAACCAACAGTAGAAACCCCCCAATACTACTGACAAGGGAGTAATAACAGGTACACTTAAAAGATCATCCAATATGAACTGCATGATGAAGATGAATCTAAAACATCGAATGTGTAGAGAGAGTACAAACACAAATAAAGATACCTGACGCTAATGTCATTGGAGGAATGCTCACATGACAAAAGAAGATGGCAAATAAAGGCAAACATCAAAACCCCCCTGGCACTTTATAATGGAGTGTAAGTACAAAGAGAAGGAACATGTGCAAGATCCCATACATGCAATAGAATGGCACTTTATCTCAGTGTGTGTGCATCAAAGAATGCTAAAAAGGTGAAGTATACACTACTCAAAGAAGATCAAAGGCTGCTAAAACAAAAGAACAACCTAAGACGAGCCATCTCTCAAAGGGAAGAGATCCTAGGACCTGAAACAACCAAGATATCCAGCAAATTGCAAAAAAGCAAGAATCTAAATAAAATAAACCTAGAGTAGAATCTAGAAAAATGACTCACAGCATTGAAAATCTCTCTGAACAAGTTTTCCAATGATATATCATTTTCTGAAAACGGAGTCTGGATGTGCAAGATAGAGCTCCCAGAGTGCAGAATTAAAGATCTGGCTTTGACAAAGAAAAAACCATCAGAAAAATAAATCTAGAAAAAATAACCTCTAGATCTAGAAATATCTCGTAATCAGCTTTTTGATGATATCTCATTTGCCAAAATTTGACACCGTATGCTCAAGATATGAGCAAAAAACCAATAGTTTCACTGGAGGGCCCAAAGAAGGTGTCTGCAAGGATCTGAGGATGGGTGACATCAAAAAAAGGACAAAAAACCACATGAAACGATTAGATTTGATAAAGTCTTAGAAAGAGCTTTCTGGCAATATCTTGTTTGCCGAAAATGGAGCCCAGATGCAAGAGAAACGGATCCCAGAAGGCAGGAGGTCTGAAACACCAAGATCGCAAAGAACATTTGACTTTGACAAAAAAAAAGAGCATCAAAATGGAAAAATCACAAAATCATACTAGAAAATTTAGATCGGGCTCGAAATCAGCTTTCCAACGATATATCGCACACCCAATTACAATCCCACATGCCCAAGATATTTGCAAAAAAGCCCAGGTACCTCTAAAAAGCTCAAAAAAGAGGCAAAGAGTTGCTAACATCAGCAATACACGAGGTTAAAAATGACAGCCAAATGGCTGTCATATCTCAAATCGCCAGGCGGCTGAAAAATTAGGGCCTGGTCACGTGGGTGATTGGGGGGCTAAGAACTAGCGCAGGGGTTGGCGACTGGTCCCCCACATGACCGCAGGGCTCGGCGGAGTGGGTGGTGGCACTGAGCTCGAGCGGTGGAGTGGGGGCTGAGTTGGGTAGAGCAGAGCAGGCAATAGTGCTGGCGTGGGCGCGGGTGGCGGCGCAAAGGGCGGTGGCAGCTCGTGGGTGGCAGCGATGGGCGCCGCGGCTTGGATGGTGGCTGCTAACTACAGCGGCTCGCAGGTGGTGCCCGAGTGGCTACTAGGTGGCACCTGAGTGGCCCCACCCAAATTTAAAAAAATTTGTCATACTTGCCTCGAAGTGTGTGCCAGGGTCGTACGACCCTGGTAGGTAAAAAAATTTGCCTCAAAGGCTAACTTGTACAAAATCGATAAGTTTTATATGAATTTTGACTATCTCGGGCCTTCCGGACGCAACTGTGAGGTCTCTTTGGGGTAGAAGTTCTCCAAGAAATAGTAATTGCCTCAAGATCTGTGCTGAGGCCGATTGCAAAAAAAATTTCTCACAGATTCTAACTTTGTCCAAATTGGACAAATTTTATATGGATCTTAGGGTTCTTGGATGCTCTAAACACAACCGTGAGGTTTGTTTGAAGCCAAGATGACTAGAAAAATAGGTCCCCCCAGATCTGATAGGAAACCCTCTCTCAAAATGCAGATCTGACGAACACGGCTGAATCTCTCAAGAAGAGGACAAGGGAAAGCAAATCTAAAGCTCTAATACCATGATGGAGTTGATGAAAAACAACCCATAGCTCCCAAGAAAACCTACATGCAAACACTTGTCACAGAAAGAGAGAGAAGCAAATAGTTATGGAGGCTTGAACGCATTGATCCACGATAGAGGAGAAAACCTTGATGTGCAAAAACAAAATTTGCAATCAATAATGAAATGTCAGAAAAGGTTACATGTTGTTATGAGATCAATCCTTATAAAAGGAGATCAGAAACCCTAAAAAGGTAAAACCCTAGGTTGTATACTAATAATAATTAATAAAGTAATTAATTATTATATGCCTAAAGTTTAGCTTAAGTAGAAAGAGGTAATAAGTGACTGAATAATTAAATCAACATGATTCAATTAATCAGTAAACACTTTATTACTCTAGAAAAAACATACATGGATGTGTAGATAAGTGAATTACCTCTCTTTTGGATTCAGTTTGACATAGACCCATTTATACTTCAAGGAGTTATAAGAAATTTTATTCAAATAAGTCTGAAACCCTAACTAGATAGGGTTTTGTCACAAAAATGCCCTTAGCTCTTCATTCCACCATTGAAAAATTATAATTCTTGGTGAAATGATAGAGTTTAGGGTTAGATATCAGATTTAGGAGGTTTCATAGTGATCCCATATGGTGTTAATGGTCAAATATACATTTCGAAGGTATGACATCTCTATGTGGCAGACCAATTTGTAAGGGGTTGAATGCTAAGTGAGTAAAAATGCTAAATTGGAGAGGTTTGGGAACTATAGGGTGATGGATTGTGTGGTTTTATGATCACATTTCATAATGAAATGTGATCTCTCCATCTGTAATCTCCCACCTCAAGACCATATTCAAATGAAAGAGCATTCAAAAATGTTCAAGCCCACCCAGAATGAGAATTTTTCCACGGTGGCATTGAGAGGAAGAATCAAAAAATTCCAAAAACCCTAGGTTAAGGTATAAACCCAACCACAAAAGGATTGTGATAGCTTCTCTCAATCAACACTCAACCATTTAACCTTAGACTTGCAAGATGAATCTGTACGGGCTCGTACAGATCAAGAGAGCCAAATGAGAGTTTTCGATCACTTCTACCATTCATCTATTTATTTAATTACTATGACATGAATCATAGATAAAAATGTGGATTCGATAACAATTCATATCACTATACTACAACTAGTTGTAGAAATAAGAATATACACCAAAGTATGCAACAAATATAGTAACAAAATCGCAAAGGGTGCATGAGTTCAAGCGGTCCAAATGAAATTACAGATAATCATCTTTGTGCACTACCATTCTTTGTCATGGGTAATAATGAAGTGATAAATGAAACTTTTTTTTTTAAAGTTATGCTTGGGGCAGTCAAAATTTTGACCGCCAAAGTATTGGTCAAAATTTTGACCAACACAGACATGGATTAAAAAAATCAAAATTTTCCTTCTATAATCCGACCAACCAAAACCTTTTTATTTGTTGGTCGATAATTTTGGTGGAAAAATAAGGTCAAATGTACTAGTGTAAGGAAAAATTAGAAAGGAGTTTGAGACTCCTCTTGTATTGGATTGTCCTTGGAGTGGGACCTTAGGAGAAGGTCTAAGACAAGTCCCGATTAACCTTAGGAAGTTTGATGTGTATAGGACCATAAGATGGTACCTAAAAGTGCCTTGAGAAAGGGAACACAACCAAGACATTTAGGAAAGACTTAAACCCTTTGCATCACAACCCCACCAATACATTATGTTCCTTTCATATTAAAAAATCAAAATTCAAATAATATCAAAACTAAGCAAACCTAAGGATATTCTACCTCCTCATAATATAGAGTTGGACCCCTTCCTACACATTATATTCCTCTTATATATGCTTTGGTATCACCTCCTATATTTTAAAAATTTCATGCATCTTTCATCTCTCATCCTAGTAAGGTTCCTTCCATTATTCCTTCTACAAAGGAAGAAAGGAGCTTGATTGATCCAAAAGCTTTCCAAATTTCAAGCCAAACCAAAAGAAATCACAACACTAAAGACCAATGCTAAATATGTCATGCCAAGGTTTTTGAACTTTTTTCCCAAAATATTTACCACCCTAAGACACCCAATGATTCTTTTGATCACATTTTACCATCCTTTCACTAGCCTATGGGAGAAAGAAAATCTTAAAAAGTTAAAGTTATCTATACATGATAATTGTTCTTTTCGCATTGAAGATCATGTTCTAATTAATATATATATGATGGCACAGATGATAATGAAGATACAAATAATATTGATTGTAATGATTTTGATGATATGTATAAGGTTATTGAAATCAATCGTGAAATCTTTACAATATTTTCCAAAGCATTAATCTCAGCTCCTAATGACAAAAAAAAGTTGACTCATCACTAGAGGATGGTCCTTTTTTGGAACCCACGGTAGCTACATATACCATGCTTGGTTTTTCCACTCTTTCATCTTTTCCACCATCCCCAAGTGATGTTAAAAAGTATTAGTAGGTGGATAATATGTTTGACTATATTACCTTGATAAATAGATTCTTTTGTGTGTTTGTTTGTGCATAGTGTGCTTCCCTTGTGATGTGTTTCTTGATATTGTATTTGTATTAGTGTAATCTCTCTTTTAATGACTCTTGTTATTTGTTTGTGCAAGGTAATGAAGGGACCAAACTTTTTGTGACATTCTTCTATTTGTATCTCAATTCTTCTATATGTAGTATTTAAGCTATGTCTCACATGTGTAATTACTTTAAATGTTCCTTTGTGTTGTCTACTATAATCTACATGAGTGCCCTCAAATGACGCTACTCGAATCAGGAGACAAACAAAGGCAAACAACTGACCTTGAAGATATAGACGGAATAAAACACAAAAGCTTGAAGAGATGATCAATCAAATATGGAAGGTTGTCTCCAAAAAATAGGAATGAAAGGGTGTCCATATGGTAAATGATCCATCTCACTGAAACGCATAGGTACTGAGCCACTGCATCTGCCTAGTACATAGGAACAAATATTGTATACATAGCTCACTCCAAAGAACCAAGGAATCATAAGAACCAACATGAGAAACCCTCCCATAATGCTGACAAGGGAGAGGTGATAGGTACACTGAAAAAGGATGGCCAATAAGAACTACAACATGAAGAACCAAGAACATTGAAGTTGCAGAGAAAGTACAAACACATATAAAGGTTACATCATGAGGCTAATGTCATGGAAGGAACACTTACTTGACAAAGGTAGATGAAAAAAAAAAGGAAAACATGAAACCCCCCCTCCCCCATAGAATTTTATAATGGAGTGTGAGTACAAAAGGCACAAAGATGTGCAAGATCCCAAGCATGCAATAGAATGACACTTTATCTCAGTTCGTTTGCATCAAAGAATGCTTACAAAAGATGTATAAAATATTCAAAGAAGACAAAATTTTTTAGAGACATGAATAAAATCCTAATATAAGCCATCCCATATAGGGAAAAGATCCTCGAACTTGAAACATCCAAGATATTCACTAGAGTGCATAAATGAAAAAAAATGAATAAAATGTATCTGGAGCATAATCTGGAAATAAGACTCATAGCACTAGAAAGTATATAGAAAAAGCTTTCCAATGATATCTCGTTCACCAAAAAAGGAGTATGGATCCACAAGATATAGCTCCCAGAGTGCAAAAAGGAACTTTTGGCTTTGAAAGAAAAAGAAAAAAACAATATCAAAAAAGCAAAAAATAAAATTCTAACCTCTAGGTCTAGATAGAGCTCGGAAAGAGCTTTTTGATGATATAATTTTTCTTGATTTTGACATCGTATGAGAAAATTATGGCCAAAAAACCACAGGGTGCTCCAAAAGGGCTTGAAAGGTGCATGCAAGCCTCGGTATGCATGCCAAGGTCGTATGGCCTTGGTACATTTTTTTGTCTCAAATGGAAAATTTGTCTAAATTGGAAAAGTTTTATATGGAAATGGGGGTTTTTGAGCGCTCTAAGCATAGTAGTGAGGTTTGTTTGAGCCCAAAGTGACTAGAATCAAAGGTCCCCCTGGATCCAAGATAAAACCTTTTGAAAATCATAGATCTGACGAACAAGGCTGAATCTCTCATGAAAAAAATAGGGGCATAAAGATTTGAAGCTCTGATACCATATTGGAGTTGATGAGAAAATCAACCCAAGGCTCCCAAGAATCACTTGCATGCAAACACTTGTCATAGAAAGAGAGAAGCAAACAACTATGGAGGCTTTAACTCAATGATCCATGAAAGATGATACATTCTGACATGCAAAGAAAAATTGCAATACAATGTAATGAATGTGTTGTTACAAGAGAGATCAATCCTTATATGTAAGGAGATCAAAACCCTGAAGGTGAAACCTAGGTTGCGTGATAAAAATTAATAAAACAATTAATTATTGTATGCCTAAAGTTTAGCTCAAGTAAAAAAAGAGATAATAAGTGACTTAATAATTAGAAAAATATGATATTATTACTAAGCAAAACAACTTATTACTCTAACAACTGTAACTCTAGATCAGCCAATTTCGATCCTGAAAACTTAAAAATCTATATATCTGCTCTTGTACACAAGAAAAGAAAAATTTGTTGGTAGGGGGGTAGGGGGGTAGGGGGCTTGCCTCAGTCAAGCCCCACTTTAGGAAAATAGCCTTTAATTGAAATAAAGGAAATGCTAGATCATTTAGTAAATATTAAATCTAAACAATGGAGTATATCATACTATGTAGATGTAATTATGCTAAATATGTGATCAAGTATGTTAATACAATAGCTTTGACTCAACACAAAAGGCAAAAGAAAATCATGTAAGAAAAAACCTCATGAAGTGGATGCTTGTAATTTTCCTCAATGATGAACATGAATTGAATGGATGTAGGAATGTATGTATGTAGATCTCCTCCCTTGATGACCAACTCATTTGTCTCCAAAGATGCTAGATCTATAGAAGGAAATGCATGCTTGATTGAATTGATGGATGAATGAATGAATGCTTTCTTGAAATTACCAAAAGAACTTGAATGCTTGCACTTTCTTTCTTGAGAATGATTTTCTTTTGCATATGAGTGATTGAATTTGTGGATGATCAAATGAAGTGAGAAGGCCTCCTTTTATATCAATTTTGGGCATCAAAATCAAAAGGGTCGACTGCACAAGGCAAGAAAAGGCCAATAATTTGCATCGAGATCAAGGGCCAATGAAAATTCACCCCCTCAATTATAGGTCAAATTTGACATGTACCTGAAGATGCAAAACTCTACACAAATGTCCCAACTCTAAGAAGTATTGAAGGGTTCAGACGAAATATGGTGAAATGTGCAGGAAAATTGGTTGTAAATGTATTTAAATCTTGAATAAGGTCTAAGAGGAAAATGAATTTTATGATTGGAGAGAAAAATGGAAAATGGAGTATAGAAATTAGAGCCAACCTAGAGTTTTGTGCAAGATTGGGAGAGGAAAAAGGACCTTGATTTAATCTATGTATATAATTAAATGCAATAGGAGGTCCTAATGATAAAAACACACTAAGGAGGGCTAAAATGGTTTGAAAAAGTGTGTAAAGTAAGTGCTTACATTTTAGGATGGTACATTAATTAATAAACATGAGAAAAAATAAATCCTAGGTGTTGCATAAACTTTTCCCTTAATCCTTGTGTTTGAGCTTCTTAATTTGAGTTGAGATATTGTTTTAACTATTTTATTTATGCATGCTATTAGAAACACAACTATTCTGATTGTTGTATTTTTTTTAGAATGGTGTTTTTTGTATACAATATTTTTGCATCAACATTTCAAATCACACTCCATGATCCATGATCAGGATGAAGAGAGTTCAATAAATCCAAAACGTTGATGTGAAAATCTTGTACATAATTGAATCCTAAAAGATCATTCTCTATATTTGATGGATTGTAGAAATCTCTTAACATTGTTTTGTTGGAAACTGCAATTGAAACAATTTTTGTATTGTCATTGATGTCAAACCTTAACTGGTAAGATAGTTTCTATCTAAGAAAGTACTGTATCTATTGGTTGATGAAAAGGATCAGGGCAAGGGAAATAACAATAGCACCTAAGGAAAGGTTGAGTTATTTGATACTTCAATGAGTACTTGATTATTTGGCATTATGATGAGATTTGTTTATCTACGTAAGAAAAAAGACTGAAGAAGTAGGCTTAGCCGAGAAAAAGTGAAGAAATCTAGTTTAAGCCGAGTGATGTTAGTGTCAACCGAGCACCGGTATATGCCAAGTAAATCTAGTGTTGACTGAACATCAGTTTATGCTGAGCGATAGGAAATTATCGAGCAAGATAGTGTTAGCTGGGGAAGACAGTTTGTAGAGATGACCGAGTTACATAGTGATGACCGAGGAGATGAACACAGTATTGAATGAGTGTCATCAATTTACATTTGGAGGAAGAATTCAGATTTCCAACCAACACAGTTGAATTCTTAGGTTATGTAAATTGTGTTGACTTTATTAATTGATTATACGGAGAATGTAATGCATGGTAAATCATTTTATTATGGATTCAATGAGGAGATTGAAGATGTTTCTAGAACGATGTATGAAGGACTTAAATGTTGGAAGGATCCATTGGATCTGACCTAACCTAAGATCTATGGAGGAGATTAAGAGGCAAAAAGATAGATCTATCTATCTGGAGAGGTATAAAGGAAACTTAATGGCGAGGTTAAAGAGTATGCTAGTGATGTTGATGTTATTGACTGATAAGTCTAAGTAGAAGGCTGAAGGTGAAGGTCAGAGTTGTGATTTCTTGAAGAAAATTTTGAGAAGATCAGAGATGGAGATGGAAATGGAAATGATACTCAATCAGTAAATCATCATATATGTGTGAATTGGATCTGATATCTGCAAAGTGAGTTGTATATTTAATAGATCAGAAACTACTTCTACTTTCTAACCATTGTAACAGTCAAAATCCTTTAATCAAGGTTGACCTAACAGTCATTGATAAATCCTTTAATCAAGGTGGCATTCTAATGGAATGTACTCAAGTCCTCTAACCAAGCCACTCCTAATAGGGTGATTGAAATCCTTTAACATGGTCACACCTAATAGTGTGTTTGTAAACCTTTAACAAGGTTGGCTTTTCACAGAGCTCACTTTAGAAGAGTGAAAATATCAGTACCATGTTACAGAGTGGTTTTTCCCAAATTAGGTTTCCACTATAAATCTTGGTGTCATACTTGTTTGAATGTTTTGTTATGAATGTTTTGATATTATGCAAGTTAAATACTATTGGATAGTGGACTTCATGTTATATGTTTTCTGATATATGTTCTTTAGAGACCGAGTTGAGTTGGTGATTAGATCTGAGTTTTTTGAAGTATTTGAATGTTCAATTGGTACATCTAGACCTGAGAACAACCGATTCACCCCCCCTCTCTTTTGTTCTAAATCATATTAACAATTGGTATTAGAGTTTTTGGTGCTTATAGAGAAATTTTTTAAAGGTACTTGAAGCTAATGATCAAGATGTATAAGAAGGAGGTACCGAAGTTGAACAAGGAGAACTTCCCTACATGGCAAAGTCTGATGAAACTGCATCTAGCTGGTATTGGTGATTCGGTGAAATACTATGTTGAACATGACTATGTTCCACCTACTACACCTATGACTACCAAGGAGATGAAAACAAAATAGGAACACAATCAAGCAATGATCATATTTGGAGGACAAGATGCCCTATGTCAAAAAATTTTAAATGAAATGCAAACTGAATTTGAGATGTCTATGTTTGGTGAGATCAAATTCTTTGTTGGTTTACAAATCTATCAGATGGAGAAAGGTATCTTCATAACACAATCTAAATATGTCAAAGAGATACTAAAAACTTTTGGAATGGAGGATTCAAGGCCAGTGAGTACTCCTATGGTTACTGGACAGAAACTATCTAAGACTGATGATACTGCTGAAGTGAATCAAACCCTGTATAGATCCATGATTGGAAAGCTGCAATATGTTGTTCATAGTAGACTAGATATTTCTCTAGCAGTTGGGATTGTGGCAAGATTCTCTGCCAATCCTAAGGAAAATCATATGATGGTTGTGAAAAGAATACTAAGATATCTGAAAGGGACAGAAGAGTATGGATTGTACTACAAGATAAATGAGAAATTTGAACTGAGATTTTACACTAATGTTGATTGGGCAGGAAATGTTGATGACAGGAAAAGTACAAGTGGACGAGCTTTCTTTCTTGGACAGAGATTAGTCTCCTTGACAAGAAAGAAATAAAATTGCATTTCCCAATCTACAGCAGAAGCTGAGTATGTGGCAGTTGAAGTAAATTGTTCAAATATGGTATGGATCAAGCAATTATTGAAAGGAATGAAAGAGGAAATTACTAAACCTATTGTTATCTTCTGTGATAACACAAGTGCCATTAACATATCAAAGAACCCTGTAATGCATACAAAGACCAAACACATTGCAATTAAGTATCATTACTTAAGAGAATTGGTACAGGAAAAAGAAGTGAGAATGGAATATGTGAACACAAAGGAACAACTAGCAAACATATTCACAAAATCTTTACCTAAGGATGCTCATGAATATCTAAGAGGTAAATTAGGGGTGCTTCCGCTAACTAAGGCTACCTAGTCAAGCTAGGAGCACTGCATCAAATGTGTTGCACAGAATATCTGACAAATTGATGCAGGAAAGGTCACACTTTAGGAGCTGCCTAGAGTTGTGAAAAGAACAGTAAAGTTGATAATCAGTCATAAGAAAGATAACAAAGGGAGAAATACTATTACTGAATTGACAAGATTACATTTGCATATGAATGATGCAAGTTCTAGTTTCTATTTTGGCATTTTTGTCAAAGAGGGAGAGATTTCAAAGATGAATACACATCAAGAGGATACAATCAAAGAGGGAGAGATACAGAAAAGATTCTGAGGGAGTTACTATGTAAACAGTCAAGTAAGGCTAAGTTATTGAGAATCAGAATGAAGCTAAGGATATTATAAATATTTTTGATGCAATGACAAAGTTTGGATTGGTTGGTAAATCATGTCGTATTCATGTGGTGTTTCCATCAATGCCAAAGAGGGAGATTGTTGGAAACTGCAATTGAAACAATTGTTGTATTGTCATTGATGTCAAACCTTAACTAGTAAGATAGTTGCTATCTAAGAAAGTACTATATCTATTGGTTGATGAAAAGGATTAGGGTAAGGGAAATAACAATAGCACCTAAGGAAAGGTTGAGTTATTTGATACTTCAATGAGTACTTGATTATTTGGCACTATGATGAGATAATGTATTGTTTATCTAAGTAAGAAGAAAGATTGAAGAAGTAGGCTTAACCGAGAAAAAGTGAAGAAATCTTGTTTAAGCCGAGTGATGTTAGTGTCAATCGAGCACCAGTATATGCTGAGTAAACCTAGTGTTGACCGAACATCAGTTTATGCCGAGCGACATGAAATTACTAAGCAAGACACTATTAGCCAAGCAAGACAGTTTGTAGAGATGACCGAGTTACATAGTGATGACCGAGGAGATGAACACAGTATTGACCAAACGTCAACAATTTACAATTGGAGTAAGAATTCAGATTTCTAGTCGACACAGTTGAATTCTTGGGTTATGTAAATCATGTAGACTTTATTAATTGATTATATGAAGAATTTAATGCATGGTAAATCATTTTATTATGGATTCAATGAGGAGACTGAAGATGTTTCTATAAGGATGTATGAAGGACTTAAATGTTGGAAGGATCTATTGGATCTGACCTAACCTAAGATCTACATAGGAGATTAAGAGGTAAAAAGATAGATCTATCTATCTAGAGAGGTATAAAGGAAACCTAATGGCGAGGTTACAGAGTATGCTAGTGATGTTGATGTTATTGACTGATAAGTCTAAGTAGAAGGCTGAAGGTGAATATTAGAGTTGTGATATCTTGAAGCGAATTACAAGCAGATCAGAGATGGAGATGGAAATGATACTCAATTAGTAAATCAACATATATGTGCGAATTGGATCTGATATCTGCAAAGTGAGTTGTATGTTTTATAGATTAGAAACTACTGCTACTTTCTAACCATTATAACAGTCAAAATCCTTTACTCAAGGTTGACCTAACAATCATTGACAAATCCTTTAATCAAGGTTGCATTCCAATGGAATGTACTCAAGTCCTCTGACCAGGCCACTCCTAACAGGGCGATTGAAATCCTTTAACAGGGTCACACCTAATAGTGTGTTTGTAAACCTTTAACAAGGTTGGATTTTCATAGAGCTCACTTCAAAAGAGTGAAAATATCAGTAACATGTTACAAAGTGGTTTTTCCCAAATTGGGTTTCCACTACAAATCCTGGTGTCATACTTGTTTGAATGTTTTGTTATGAATGTTTTGATATTATGCAAGTTAAATACTATTGGACAGTGGGCTGCATGTTATATGTTTTCTGATATATGTTCTTTAGAGACCGAGTTGAGTTGGTGATTAGATCTGAGTTTGTTGAAGTATTGAATGTTCAATTGGTACATCTGGACCTGAAAACAACTGATTCACCCCCCCTCTCTGTTGCTCTAAATCATATTAACATGCTTAACTTTTCATTAATTAATAAACACAACCAAAGACACATCCTGGATGCGACATAGACTTTGCTCTTAATCCTTACTTGTGTTTGAGTTTCTTAATTTGAGTTGAAATACTATTCTAACTGTTTTATTGAAAGCATTATTTTAGAAACACACTATTCTAACTATTTTATTTTTAATTATTTAATAAACATGACCAAAGATACATCCTGGGTGTTGCATAGACATCTCTTTTAATCTTGACTTGTGTTTGAGTTCCTTAATTTGAGTTAATATACTCTTCTTAAAGTTTTATGTAATGCATGCTTTTAGAAAACAACTATTCTAACTATTTTATTTTTAATTAATTAATAAACATGACCAAAGATACATCCTAGGTCTTACATAGATGTTTCTCTTAATCTTGACTTGTGATTGAGTTCCTTAATTTGAGTTGAAATACTATTCTACATGTTTTATGTAATGCATGATTTTAGAAACACAATAATTCTAAGTGTTTTATTTTTAGTTAATTAATAAACACGACCAAAAATACATCCTAGGTGTTGCATATACGTTTCTCTTAATCTTGACTTGTGTTTGAGTTCCTTAATTTGAGTTGAAATACTATTTTGCATGTTTCATGTAATGCATGATTTTAGAAACACAATTATTCTAAGTGTTTTGTTTTTAGTTAATTAATAAACACAACCAAAAATATTGATTAAAAACAACATTATTTACCTAATGCATGCTTCTAAAAACACAACTATTCTAATTGTTTAATTATTGAGAGAATGTTGTTTTAGGATTCATTTATGTACAAGATTTTTTCATCAATATTCTAAAATTTGAAACGTTGATGCAAAAATCATGTACATGATTGAACCCCAAAAGAGCGTTCTCTCAATTCAATGGATTGTAGAAATCTCTTTACATTATTATTTTTTAATTAAGAAATAAACATGACCAAATATAGATCCTAGATGCAACATAGACTTTGCTTGTAATCCTTACTTGTATTTGAGTTTCTTAATTTGAGTTGAAATACTATTCAAATTATTTCATGTAATGCATGCTTTTAGAAAACAACCATTCTAACTATTTTATTTTTAATTAATTAATAAACACAACCAAAGATACATCCAAGTGTCACAAATTACATCCTAAGTGTCACATCTTAATCTTAAATTGTGTTTGAGTTCCTTAATTTGAGCTTACCGAGCTACAACATTTTCTTACATAATTGTAGAATACATGTTTGGTATGTGCATGGCATAATTTCATATTGCTTGTGTTGCCATCAATGCCAAAGGGAGAGATTGATGAACTATGTAACTATTTGAATATTTGAATGAACTGAAGAAATAGTGATTAGAGATCACCAAGCACTAAAATGATATGTAAGATGATTAAATCAGTCAATATGTTGTCATTGATGTCAACTAGTTTTAACAGTACTTATCATGTTAGTTACAAACATATGAACATCTGTCGAAGCAAGAAAAGATGAAGAACTGGGATATCTACATGAGAAAAAGATGGATATGACAGATAAGGATAAGGAAAACATTGGGTAACTTATTAATGAGTCTATGACTTCATACTGTTGATTTGATTATGTTGCATTAATCTATTATGAAGAAGAGAACTAAAATTGAACAAGAGAATGTGGTCGGTAATTGAAGATTTTTGTATACACTGAGCTAGTGCAGTGTATACCGACTAACAATATCAACCGAGCTAGTTTAACTAGTTATCATCAATGCATTTTTGTGTTAACCAAATGTGGATGAAAACATTAAATGCTAAGAACAGCCGACTGAATTTGATGAGCTGGATACTATTATGATTTCTAGGTTAAAGATGAAGTTTTTTATGAGATCCACGATTGACAAAATTCAGAGAAGATCTAAAGGATGAGATTGAAACAAGTTAATGACACATCTGTTGAGGAAGGTTTAAGAGGCAAAATGGATGAAGGAGATTAAGCGACAAAATCTAATGGCTGAAATGAAAATGGTTTACTTGTCTATTTAAGAGACATGAGTTTCATTGTTGAAACGATGTCAGAGGAAGAAGACTGCAAAGATATCGTGTGAAGACTATTCATGCATGCCTAATCAAATTGGTTAGTGAAAGAACCGAACTGCAGAGTTAACCGAGCGTCAAAGAACTATTTATCGAGTGACAATAAGTTGATGAATATTGAAGAAGTGAATTTGATTATTGATCAGAGGATTTGTATGGGCTTAGCATAGATCTAAATATCTGCAATTGAGTTGTATTTGAATCAGATCATACTGTATTAGTTTAACCATTGATTCAGAAAATCTCTTAACCGAGTGAACTTAACAGTCTTATATTCTGCCCTATGTCATTCAGAGAATGTACATTGTTATCTTATTGACCCCATAGTGAATGCTAGTCAAAAGTTAACTGTTAGTGTTAAATCCTCTAACAAGGTCACACCTAACAGTGTGTTTGTAACCTTTAACAGGGTTGGCTCTTCACCAAGCTCACTTTAGAAGAGTGAATTATTTTGGGTTACTGGTCCCAAGTGGTTTTTCCCTTAACAGGGTTTCCACATTAAATCATTGTGTTATGTGTTATTTGTGATGATTGTTTGCTATCATACTTTACATATTGCATACTTGATTTGGTTGGTAATGATAGTTATCTATTTAACTGGTAATCAGTAAAGTGAACAGATAGATTGATATTTATGTTACTAAGCTGCATAATCTGTTGGAATTATTTTATAAGGTACATCTTTGTATTTGGGATTGTAGGATAACTGATCTAACTGATTCACCCCCCTCTCATATATTCTAACAAATGCAATTATGCTAGATATGTGATCAAGTATGTTAATGCAATAGCTTTGACTCAACACAAAAGGAAAACGAAAATCATGTAAGACAAAACCTCATGAAGTGGATTCTTGTAATTTTCCTCAATGATGAACATAAATTGAATGGATGTAGGAATGTATGTATGTAGATCTCCTCCCTTGATGACCAACTCCTTTGTCTCCAAAGATGCTAGATCTATAGAAGGAAATGCATGGTTGATTGAATTGATGGATGGATGAATGAATGATTTCTTGAAATCACCAAAAGACCTTGAATGCTTGCACTTGATTGCTTGAGAATGATTTTCTTGTGTGTATGTGTGATTGAATTCATGGATGATCAAATGAAGTGAGAAGGCCTCCTTTTATATCGATTTTGGACATCAAAATCAAAAGGGTCAACTGCATAAGGCGAGAAAAGGCCAATACTTTCCATCAAGATTGAGGACCAATCAAAATTCACCCCCTCAATTATAGGTCAAAGTTGACATGTACCTGAAGGTGCAAAACTCCACACAAATGTCCTAGCTCTAAGAAGTATTGAGGGGATAAGAGGAAATATGGTGAAATGTACGGGAAAATCGGTTGTAAATGTATTTAAATCTTGAATAGGGTCTAAGAGGAAAATGAATTTTATGATTGGAGGGAAAATGAAGTATAGAAATTAGAGCCAACCTAGAGTTTTGTGCAAGATTGGAAGAGGAAAAAGGACCTTGATTTAATCTATGTATATAATTAAATGCAATAGGAGGTCCTAATGATAAAAACACACTAAGGAGGGCTAAAATGGTTCCAAAAAGTGTATAAAGTAAGTGCTTATGTTTTAGGATGGTACATTAATTAATAAACATGAGCAAAAATACTTCCTAGGTGTTGCATAGACTTTTCTCTTAATCCTTGTGTTTGAGCTTCTTAATTTGAGTTGAAATATTGTTTTAACTATTTTATTTATGCGTGCTATTAGAAACACAACTATTATGATTGTTGTATTTTTTTGAGAATGGTGTTTCTAGATTCATTTGTATACAATATTTTTGCATCAACATTTCAAATCACACTCCACGATCCATGATCAGGATGAAGAGAGTTCAATAAATCCAAAACATTGATGCGTAAATCTTGTACATAATTGAATCCTACAAGATCATTCTCTATATTTGATGGATTGTAGAAATCTCTTAACATTGTTTAACTTTTCATTAATTAATAAACACAACCAAAGACACATCCTGGATGTGACATAGACTTTTCTCTTAATCCTTTCTTGTGTTTGAGTTTCTTAATTTGAGTTGAAATACTATTCTAATTGTTTTATTGAAAGCATTGTTTTAGAAACACACTTTTCTAACTATTTTATTTTTAATTATTTAGTAAACACAACCAAAGATACATCCTAGGTGTCACATAAACGTTGCTCTTAATCTTAACTTGTGTTTGAGTTCCTTAATTTGAGTTAAAATACTCTTCTAAAAGTTTTATGTAATGCATGCTTTTAAAAAACAACTATTCTAGCTATTTTATTTTTAATTAATTAATAAACATGACCAAAGATACATCCTAGGTGTTACATAGATGTTGCTCTTAATCTTGACTTGTGTTTGAGTTCCTTAATTTGAGTTGAAATACTATTCTACATGTTTTATGTAATGTATGATTTTAGAAACACAATTATTCTAAATGTTTTGTTTTTAATTAATTAATAAACACGACCAAAAATACATTCTAGGTGTCGCATAGACTTTACTCTTAATCCTTACTTGTGTGTGAGTTTCTTAATCTGAGTTGAAATACTATTCTGACTATTTTATTTAATGCATGCTTCTAAAAACACAACTATTTTAACTGTTTAATTATTGAGAGAATGTTGTTTCAAGATTAATTAGTGTACAAGATTTTTGCATCAATGTTTCAGAATTTGAAACGTTGATGCAAAAATCATGTACATGATTGAACCCCAAAAGAGTGTTCTCTCAATCCAATAGATTCTAGAAATCCCTTTACATTATTATTTTTTAATTAACAAATAAACATGACCAAATATAGATCCTAGATGTGACATAGACTTTGCTCGTAATCCTTACTTGTATTTGACTTTCTTAATTTGAGTTGAAATACTATTCTAATTGTTTCATGTAATGCATGCTTTCAGAAAACAACCACTCTAACTATTTTATTTTTAATTAATTAATAAACACGACCAAAGATACATCCTAAGTGTCACATCTTAATCTTAACTTGTGTTTGAATTTCTTAATTTGAGTTGAAATATTATTCAACTTTTTTATATAACGCATGCTTTTAGAAACACAATTACTATAACTACTTTGTATAACACATGCTTTTAGAAACACAATTTCTAGATTCATTTGTGTGCAAGATTTTTGCATCAATGTTTCAGATCACACTCCATGATCCATCATCATTACAATGAAGAGAGCCAAATGAATCCAAAAAAATGAATGTAAAAACCTTGTAAACAATTGAATCTCGAAACAAAATTCTCTCAACTAAATAGATTGTAGACATTTATTATCATTATTTTATTTTTAATTATAAATAAACATGACTAAAGATACAAGATTTTTGCATCAATGTTTTAGAATTTGAAACGTTGTTGCAAAAATCATGTACATGATTAAACCCCAAAAGAGCGTTCTCTCAATTCAATAGATTGTAGAAATCTCTTTACATTATTATTTTTTAATTAAGAAATAAACATGACCAAATATAGATCCTAGATGTGACATAGACTTTGCTCGTAATCCTTACTTGTATTTGACTTTCTTAATTTGAGTTGAAATACTATTCTAATTGTTTCATGTAATGCATGCTTTTAGAAAATAACCATTCTAGCTATAATCTTTTCAATTAATTAATAAACACAACCAAAGATACATCATAAGTGTCACATCTTAATCTTAACTTGTGTTTGAGTTTCTTAATTTGAGTTGAAATACCATTCTACCTGTTTCATGTAATGCATGCTTTTAGAAAACAACCATTCTAACTATTTTATTTTTAGTTAATTAATAAACACGACCAAAGATACATCGTAAGCGTCACATCTTAATCTTAACTTGTGTTTGAGTTTCTTAATTTGAAGTGAAATAATATTCTAACTTTTTTATATAACGCATGCTTTTAGAAACACAATTACTATAACTACTTTAGTTTTGAGAGAGTGTCATTTCTAGATTCATCTGTGTGCAAGATTTTTACATCAATGTTTCAGATCACACTCCATGATCCATCATCATTTAGATGAATTGAACCAAACGAATCCAAAAAAATGAATGTAAAAACCTTGTAAACAATTGAATCCCGAAACAACATTCTCTCAACTAAATAGACTATAGAAATTTTTATTATTATTTTATTTTTAATTATAAGTCTAACCATTTTTTTTTTAATTAATTAATAAACACGACCAAAGATACATTCTAAGTGTCACATCTTAATCTTAACTTGTGTTTGAGTTTCTTAATTTGAGTTGAAATATTATTCTAACTTTTTTATATAACGCATCCTTTCATAAACACAATTACTATAACTACTTTAGTTTTGAGAGAGTGTTATTTCTAGATTGATTTGTGTGCAAGATTTTTGTATCAATGTTTCAGATCACACTCCACGATCCATCATCATTTAGACGAAGAGAGCCAAATGAATCCAAAAAAATGAATGTAAAAACCTTGTAAATAATTGAATTCCGAAACGACATTCTCTCAACTAAATAGACTACAGAAATTTATTATCATTCTTTTATTTTTAATTATAAATAAACATGACAAAAGATACACCCAAGACTTTACTCTGAATCCTTATCTTTGACCTAAAATACTATTATAAATGTTATATTTAATGCATGCACAAGGACGGTGCACAAACACACAAAAATTCTCAAACGCACACCGCACTCCAGTCCTCGTCATTGTTCGTTTACGACCGACCCCCAACGCCCGCATACGGTCACATGGAAAAGTCCGCATACGTCCACCCGCTCGGCGTCGTCTTCTCAAATATACCATTCTGCAGATATATTTGACGGGGAAATTTCTCAAGACTGAGTCGTCCGTCACGTCAACGGCATAATTGACGGCGGTGATTTGATGCGACGGGCAGTCGCGCGTCACTCTTCGACGCCTCGGAGTGCGTGAATTTCACGCCGGCTTGCGCGTGTCACGGGGGACAATGAAATTAGCGCAGAAGATTCAGCCTTCGGTCACGTGGGCCGACTCGTGTGACCTCCCGCGTAGCGCAGCCTTCAGGTGGGTCCCGCTTCCGAGCACGGGAAAAGTCTTCGGCAAAATTCAATGTAAAGTTTATGTCAGCGTTGGCTGGGCTGGGCTGGTCACATGGTAAGCAGATAATGTTAGGGTTAACGTCGTGTTGGGGACGGGTCAATTCTAGGATTGAGTGTGTGGTCGGAATTTAACCTGCCTGGGTTTGGTGGACGGTTAAAACGGTTTGGCCTGGGATTTGCCACGTCAGCTTTGGAATTGCTAGGTCGGCGTTGCCCTTACGGATGGATTATCTCTGGTCAATGTTTTGAATTTGATTTTCTTTTTTTTCAATTTTGAGAGGTTTCTTTTTAGTAACTTTTTTTTCAATTTTGAGAAGTTTTTTTTGGTTTATGTATGTCTTATTTAATCAAATATAATTTATTAAATAAGTAGATTTTTAAATTGTGTTTTTTATTTTTAATAAGTTTTAAATTATGAATTATTTAATGTTTTGAATAGATTTTTTTTTCATAAGTGGTTTTTTTCAATATATAGTGAAAGTTGTTTTGTCAATTTTAAGAGGTTTCTGTCTTTGTATTTTTCCTTTTTTCAAATTTAAGAAGTTCTTATTTATGTATGTCTTATTCAATCAAATACAAGTTTTTAAATAAGTAGATTTTTGAATTGTGATTTTTAATTTTTTATAAGTTTCAAACATAGTAATCTGGGGACACGTTCCCTTCCAAAATCTTTGGCGTTTGGTGGTGCTACTGTTGAATGTTCAATGATCAATCACAATGTAACGTTCAATGTTCACTTATTTTACTTTATTACATATTTATGTCTTATATTGTTATACATCTTTTCATAAATAGCATTTTAAGTACCACATGTATAGTATATACACTCCCCACGGTCACCAAATTGAGGTCCCTCTGTCCCCCTCCAGAAAACTTGTCCCCTTGTCTCCTAGGCAGTGTAACTATGGTTTTTAGATTATAGATTATTCAATGCTTTAAGTAGTTTTTTTCCATATATAAAGTAAGAGGTGGTTTTTTTTTGAGATATATAATGAGAGGTGTTTGTTTTCAATTTTAAGAAGTTTTTATGTATGTCTTATTTAATCAAATATAATTTATTAAATAGCTAGATTTTTTAATTGTGATTTTTTATTTTTTATGAGTTTTAAATTGTGTATTAATGCTCTGAATAGACTTTTTCCATATATATAGTAAGAGGTGGTTTTTTTTCACATACATAGTGAGAGGTTTTTTTCTAAAAAAAATTATAAAGGTGTTTTATCAATTTTAAGAGGTTTTTTTCTTATTTATGTATGTCTTATTTAATCAAATATAAATTATTAAATAAGTAGATTTTTAAATTGTGATTTTTTATTTTTTATAAGTTTTAAATTATGGATTACTCAATGTTTTGAATAGATTTTTGTCACATATATATAACAAGTGCCACGTAGTGGCTAAGTACTTGCCTTTAGTTATAGTAGAAACTAAAGTAGAAGTAATAGTATACTAATTTTTTAATTATTATGTTTTATATAGTTATAGTAGAAGTAATAACTTTTAATAATTAATAGTAATAAAAGTAATAAATATAAAGAATGAGAATAATTATTTTAATTAGGAAAATTATTTAATTATAAATTTAAAGTTAACCAATAGTTTAAAAATAGAAATTTGGTTAGTAAATAAATTATTTGTAAAATATTAATTTAAGAACAAGGAACAATTTTAATAATATTTTATATAGTTCATATAACTTATGTCAAATCATATTATTTAGGGTAGGAACCGTGGAAGGTGTTGATAAGAAATAACATTCGGGCTGGTGTCCCCAAACATGCTAAAACTTGGAAAAATCTCCCCCTTTCTGATCTGGTTGCTGGTTCATTTCCTGTCTCTGTTGAGGGTACTTGGGTTTTCAAATCTATCTGGAAGGCTTGGGAACATGTGCGTAGATTCATTTATAATGCTAAGTTTGATAACAACAATTCTCTGCATGGTGAACGGTCTATCTGGTGGAACCTTCATCATAATGGGAAGCCTCTTGCCTTAACCCAAGGCTGCTCTGCTAGATTTTGGCATAGCAAAGGTATCAAGTGTTTTATGGACATCTTGGATAATGATAACCTTATGTGCTAGCAAACTATTAGTTCCAACTTTGATCTCCTTGTTTCTCATAAAAGGACCTTTAATATGATCAAGAACGCATGTGCCCATCTCAATCTCCCCCGCAATAGTGATGTTGATTCCCACAGGTACCTCTCATTCCGTTGGGATGATGGTTCCCTCCTCCCTAAAGTTAAAGCTAAAGACATCTATAAAGTCCTCAATAATGATTCCTCTATTTTGCATCATCTCAACTTCGTCTGGTATTTTAATTCTAACCCCCCTGAGTGGCAGAAAACCTTTGAGAAATTCTGGAAGTCTCCTATTCCCCCCAAGATTAAATGTTTCAAAAGGCAGCTTTTGCTAGATAGACTGCCTATTAAAACTCAACAAGGTGGCTTTGATACTTGTCTTGTTTGCAAGATGCTTGAGAGTATAAGGCACATTTTCTTTGAGTGTTCTTTTGCCAGGGAAGTTTGGATGCTTTTTGGAATTTCCATAACTGATCATGCTACTACTTTTGGTATTATTACTGGTTCTATACTTGGTCTTAAAAAAGATGCTAATCTTTTCTGGCATATTCTTTCTTCTTACATCCTTTGGTTTATTTGGAAGTATAGAAATGAGGAAAAATTTCAAGGCAATGGAAGAACTCTTACTGTGTTTCTTAGGAAACTCATACGCTTTAAAATTATTTCGTAGGTTTGTTGTGTGATGCGGCTTGAGAGGGAGAAGCTACATAGATTTATCCACGATGGCCATGCCACCATGTTTATCTACGAAATAAAAAATGGGTTAGAATGGGCCAACATTGCTGACAATCAGGCTGCCTTTGAAGATGCTCTTAAAAAGTTGCTTAAGGAAATCAGGGATACTAGAGGGCCCTACTTTGATAAATTTGAATTATTCGCTCATATCTTGGAAAGGAAGAAAGTTGTGTGGATGGAGGGCAATCAAGGATGGACCTCCTGGGTTGAAGACTATAATGATGTTCTTCTCTGACCGTTATTGGCTCCTTTTTGTTGCTTATACTCTTGATAACAGTTATCCATGGTGATCATACATTGTAATTTTGATATGAACTCGGTGGGTTGAGGCTCCGCCTCTCCGCTCCTCCTTTTGTACTCTTTTTTTTTATCAATCGATATATAATTTAAAAAAAAATCATATTATTTAGTATTTTAAAATATAACTTATAATTATTTATTATAAATAATAGATATTATTATCACTAATTCATAAGTTAATTAATATAAAATATATAATGAGAAAGTAAAGTTTATTAATATTTAGATTATAATTATAATTTATGTTATATAATCTAAATATATAACGGTGTTATATAATTTATGTTATATAATTTATGTCAACAGTTGGTTGGCCTAGCGGTGAAGCTCAATGGTTCTCATTGAGCCCACCAGGGTTCAAATCTCGCTGAGCGAGAAGACATCTTAAAAGGGATGAGGCCGGGATCGTGCCCTGGGCGACTTTGGCGGAATGGATACCCCTCAGACCTTGGCTCTAAGCTGAAGAGAAGCGGTTAATATTCGATTCTCAATTTTATATATATATATATATATATATATATATATATATATATATATATATATATATAATCTATATCCAAAACCATGCATTTATATTATAACATATTTTTAAAAATAAATATGAATTATTTTAAGGGCATGGTAAAGTATTTGCCCCTATAAATAAAAAATGTGCATGTATACTATACAAATTATTAATTTTGTAACAAATTTGATAAAAATAATAATTTTAATTGGTAGAAATGAGATTTTTTAATCACTGGTTAATGAAAGAAATCCAAAAACGGATGCAATAGTACTTGCCTAATAAGAAGTAGTTTTTTAAGAGAAATGTCTTTGCTATTATTTAAATAAGTATTTAAATTGTTGAGTATTCAATGCTTTGAATACTTTTTTATTTTAATATGGTAAGAGGCGGTTGTTGTTTTCTATGGAGAGTTTCTTTGCTATTTGTGGCATTATTAGTTATGTCTTATTTGAATAAATATAATTTATTGAAATAGTAGATTTTAAAATCTTAATTCTTGGATTTTAAATTGAAGATATTCATTGTTTTGAATAGATTTTTTTTCTATATAAAATGAGAAGTGGTTTTATGTATATTGAGGAGTTTCATTGCTATTTGTTAGATTATTTGATGTCTTATTTAATCAAATATAATTTATTAAATAAGTTGATTTTTAATAAGTTTAAATAATCAAGTTTATTAATCAAATATAATTTATTAAATAAGTTAATTTATTAAATAAGTCTCTAAGTAGCTAATCAAAAATTTACATGGGAACACTCCTGCTACTTAAATTTAAGTAGAATTTGTGAATAAGCAGTCGCATGGGGACATGGGGTTAGCCTTATATAAGTTTTAAATTGTGGATTATTCAATGTTTTAAATAGTTTTTTTTTCATATATATGGTGAGAGGTGGTTTTTTTGGATTTTAAGGAGTTACTTTGTTATTTGTGGTATTATTGGTTATTTCTTATTTAAATATATATAAATTATTAAATAAATAGATTTTTAAATTATTACTCTTGGTCTTTTATAGGGTTTGAATTGTGGTTGAATAGGTTTTTTTCATATATAGCTAGAGGTGGTTTTGTGTAATTTTAAGGAGTTTCTTTGCTATTTGTGGGGCTATAGGTTATGTCTTATTTAATTAAGTATAATTTATTAAATATTAAATAAATGTTTGAAGGGTTGATGAGGTTAATTGGTAAAATATTGAATTCTCATTGTGGAGATAATTAATTCTTAAATGACATCTAGTTTAACAAAAAAATATAATGTTGGTCAATGGTTTGAATGGGTTTTTGTCATATATAAGTAGGGAGAGGTAGTTTTTTGGGTATTTCCTATTTGTGGTATTATTCATTTATCTTATTTAATCAAGTATATTTTATTAAAAATAAATAAATATTTGAGGGGTTGAGCTTAGTTAGTGAAAATATTGAGTTAAATTCAATTCTTAAAAGGACATATATTATGAAGTTCTATGTCTTGCCTCTTTGTCTTCCATAGTTTGCTTTTAGTGATTTAAGTTGTGACTCATGCTCTTCTATAGATAGTTTCTAGTGTGGTTGGTTGAAAGGAGCTAGTATTAATCTTATTGTTATGCTCAAAAGAGATTGTAGTGGTCTCATATTGATGTTCATATGAATAGAATATGTGTAAACTTTACTTCAACTTTCAAATTGGCAGCTTAACATTCACTTTTTGAATGGATAATATCATTCCATAACATGCACAAGAAATAGCATGGACTTAAGAAAAATGACTCTTTATTGATGAAAAGAAAATATACAGGGAAAATATGTCTATTACAATAATGATACAAAAGCACCTTTAAAAAACTTTAATCCTAAAAAAAATACTTGATAGTCGATCATTTTTAGTGAGTTGTCTCTATAACTATTGGTCCAAAAAGGATGAAGCCCTAATTTCGCCCCCCTTATGCGTGCATGTTAAGCTAACTCGAAATTGGAGAGAAAACGGCTAATTGTCTCAAGATAACGGAAGCTAGCCTAGAGAGAAAACGGCTAATTGCACGCTTGGGAGATCAATCGAAACTGCTCTAGCAATGTGAAGAAAACTTCGACTTCACATTTCTCGCGTGTTGTTTCATGAGTTTTAACTGAAAACTGCCCCTTTAATTTTTCTTTCTTTCCTTAAACGTCTACTTGCATGTGTGTAGGGTATTATTTCTCAAAACTTGATTCTATTCTTTTCTCTTGGTGTTCGAGTTCTTATATTAATTGATCCTCTTCCTTGTTGAAACTTTCAAAATCATTTACTTGTCAAGCTCAAAGAATCTTTGAGAATTTGTAACTTCTTTAAAGGGTCTTGAGATTTTTGAAACTTATGATAGCTTCGATATCTCTTTTTTTCCTATTTTACTATTCGTAATCAAGAGCTTCTTCTTATTGACCTTTAGAGTTCTTATTTGTTAAAGCTTCGACCTAGAATGGAAACCTTGCCCCATTCACTTATAAGATTTGTATGCACCCTAAAATGGTCGTCTAGACTTTGGGCCCCATTTATTCAATTTGTCAAATATCAATTTCTTGAATCAATGCTTTGCAATTTTCATATCAATTCCTTGATCAAATCGCAATTAAATCAATAATTCAAATATTTCTAAAGTTTGATCATTTCATCAATAATTTTATTTAATTAAAAGAAATATTCTCTTTTAAATAAATAAAATAGGCTTATTTATTTAAAAGAAATATCTTAAATAAAATAATCTTATTTAATTAAAACCCCTTTTAATTGAATGATTTTATCTTATTTAATTAAATATTCTTCTTTTTATTAAATAAACTTATCTTATTTATTTAAAAGATAATTTCTCTTTTAAATAAATAAAATCCCCACTTAAAGCAAAATTTGTGATGGAAAAGGAAATAAATCAAATAAAAATCATTTTCTGATTTTTTCAATAATTTTATTTAATTGAAAGAAATATTCCCTCTTAAATAAATAAAATAACTTTATTTAATTGAAAGAAATATCTTTTAAAATAAAATAAATTTATTTAATTAAAATCTTTTTTAATTAAATGATTTTATCTTATTTAGAATGATATCTCTCTTTTAATTAAATAATGTTATCTTATTTAATTAATAGAGAATCATTCTTTTAAATAAATAAAAAATCTTCTTAAAGCTCTTTGTGATGAAAAAAGGAAAACAAATAATTAAAAATAAATAAAATCTCTTTTCTCTCCACACTTTCTAAAAAATGAGCTTTATTTCCTCTTTTTGGATTTATCCCACATTGCTCTTGAGGATGCATTCTCTTCCACATTTTCCTATATAAGGAGCCCTCTCCTTCTCATTTCAGATCCCAAAATTTTCATGTTATTGTTATACTACAAGTTTGGAGAGCAATCTTGGAAGAAGCTTTTGAGCACATTTGGAGCTTGGATATTTGAGACTTCTTTCTTCTTGTCTTCTTCTCTCATGCCTTATGGCAATCCATAGTTTAGATTAATATTGCATTCACATAATAGTTTAAATTCATGTTTCCTTTCATAGATTAACATTGTATAAGCATTCATTTCAATAGAATAGTTTATTTCTTGCATTGTTATCATCTAGACTAATTTCATTTGCATGCAATAACTTGATGATCATGGAGATTAGCATGCTTGCTATTCATCTTTGAATCTCTCATTTCTTGGTGTACTTGCATGGACATAACTAGGTCAATCTGAGGGCCTCATATACAAACCCCTGCACTTCACGAATAAAGAGCTGTGAATCGTTGTTTGAGAACTCATTCTTGAGTGTTCTTAAATGTAATGATTCACAGAAGTGTGACTACTTTTTAGCACACATTTTTGGCACCCACCGTGGGGCAGAAAAGATTAATTTCTGGCCTCATTCTTGATTGGTTTTTTAGTTTTAGTGTTGGTTCTAGGCCTTGTACGGCCATGTATAGACTAGAAATCTTATAATATAGTAATGTATGGATAGAATGATGAATCATCTTTCTCATGCTTTTGGTTTGGTTCATTTTTATAAATAAATAAATAAGTTATGATCATTTTGGTGAAAGTGGGTATTTGCAGATTTGAGATTATCTGAATACAGTCAGATTGAAATGTCTGGTATGGATAAATTGTGAAGAATCATGACCTATAATAATATTCATTAGAAAGATACATGAATTAGCTTTCATTTCTTTTTGGTCTGAGTCATTTTTGTGTAGATTTGTGAAAGTTACGGGCATTTGAGTGAAAACTAGTTTTTAACAATTTACATTAGAGTTGCAGGCAATGATTTGCTCTTAGAAAATAATTTATGAATGGGAAAAATAAATGGCTTACATATTTGAAAACTAGATTCATTAATAGTTTCTTTGAAATTAGTTTTGTTTCATTTGGATTCTTTTTGAGAAAGATATATGATTCCCTAGGCAGGGTTTGGTGTTTTAAATCTGATTTATGACAGAAAAATTGCAGTCTGAAAAGGTTATTGGTTGAGGAACCAAATAGAATCATAAGATCTTATAATTTTGAGAAATGGTAGTTCTTGATGTTGGCTAAAAATTTCATTCTTTCCAGAAATTTTAATATTGTAATTTTATGGGTCAAATAAATCAATCTTTAAAGACTATCTTGAAGACAACAATGTTAAATCAAACTCCTAGCAATTGATTTTCATATCTAACTATCTTAGGGTTTTTTTTTCCAGATGTGTGCTAAATGTTGGAGTGCAGATCTTTGGACCTAAGGTGAGTTCTTAAAATCTCTATAACACTTGGTTTGGGCATAAAATCAATCTCTTATGTGTTTGGCTTGAGTGTTACATGCTTTCATAGAACACATTTTTGATGCTCTTAATGGGAAATGAATGAACATAGATTTTCTTTTATACAAGCTTGTGTTTAAGTGAATGCTTGTGTTTAAACTCTAAGTAATTCTTGGTTTCAAATATCAAAACATCTCATTGAGTAATCTAGGGCATGGATTCATTCCTAGTTTACATGAAGAGTTAAATGCACCACTTTGTGGACTCACTTCATGTTTACTTGGAAAGTTAAATATTTCATGATTCAAACCCTCTTGCACTTATGAGTAGTATTGATTAGCAGTCTTAGATTACCTGTGATTGATCTAGATTGCTATCTTGGGTTATTGGACTCACTAATCCGCCGGCCCCTCGTTTCTTCTCTGTGGTTGCAATCTCAGCGCCATATTAAAGGGGAGGGGTCTATAGGAAAGAAGCGTTATTTGTTCCACTAGGCAACCCTTTTGTGCTTTTTGAAACTCATTTGTTTTCTAAGTTGTGGACTCATTTGTAGCTTATGTGGGGTGTTAAGTGTTCCACCTTGTGGACTCACCTCATATTTGCTTTAATTGTTAGGTGTTCCACCTTTAGTGCTTTTCAATACTTTTTTATAGAGAATTACTTACTTTTTCATTTTTAGAAGGCCTGCTTGGGGATTTCATCACCTCAAGGGATGACCTTAACTCCTGTGTTCCGGCGGAGTATAAATATTGGGAGGTGAATCCAAAGACACCTCTCTTGAGAATGAGTTAGATTTCACTCTTGGCTAAGCCTCAAAGAACTTTATACCTTTGAGAAGTGAAGGAGGAGATTTGGGTTACCGTCTCCCCCTGGCTGTGTGATTTTTAATTCTTCTCATCTACGGATTTGGGCCTCACGTACCTTGCGTATATCGAGGACACCCTTTAGAAAAGCCACGTATATCCTTGTAGACAACTTGCTAGGATGTTGTTGTGTTCTGAGTACCTGCTAAAATATATCCAAGAACATACACAAGTAGAATCTTTAAGGAGTAGCATACTAAGTCACTATTCTTGTTCATGTGAAAGGTTGCTTTGCCTCTTGCTCATTATTTGAAGACAATTGCTTGCTTGAACTCCCTGATTGCTGTCTTATGTGCTTGATACAAATCCATTGATATGCTTGCTTGGTCTTTGAAAATGAACACAAAAACTGAGTTCCCGAGTTAAAACACCAACCTTTTACAACTTGCTCAATTTCTATCCTGTTATTTTTCAAGCCTTCCTTGGTCAATCCAAGTCAGATCCTAGGTGCTGTCATGTTGCTCAACATCCAAATGAATGTCAATGGTATCAGTTGCACAAGATGACTCTTATTCTTCTTCTTTTTTCCACCCTTCCCATGTTTTTCTTCTAAAGTCTTATATTCCCATGGGAAATTCTTCACTTCTTCTTGATTCTTTTCCTCTTACTATCTAGTTTATTTTCTTCTATTTCATCTCTTTTGTCGCTTCCATGCTTGATTTTTTTCTTCCAGAACCATGAATTACAAATATCTTGCTATGGAACCTCTTTTAAAAATAGATGATCTTGAACTCATTGCTGAATTCGAAGAGTTTTGTTCCTCTAATAGTTCTTCTAGATATGGCAAAGGTGATCAACTTAAGATAAAAATAGAAAAAAGATTGAAGGAATCACCTGCCTTTGCTAGAATCATATGCATGATCCTGTTACAACCTCCTTCTAAAAGTCTTTCATCTTCTAAATCTTCCAAGTCATACCATGATTCTTATAAACATTCTTCATATTCTAAGTCTTCTCATCATTCTTCATCTCCCAAATCTTATCACAACTCTTCTAAACATTATTCGAATTACTCATTATCTAAGTCTTCTTCTTCCACTAGGTCTTCACCTTCCTCTTCTTCACGATCTCATTCCTCTTCTACTTCTCCCAAGAGTCTTACTCCTTATCTCAAGACATACTATGATGAGCAATATGATAGCCCTTGTGATACCTCTTCCATGAAGAGTGACACACCCATCTTTGATGACTATGATGACTACGATGACTATGATGATGAACAATGTAATGATACCTATGAAACCCCTATTCCTAAGAGTCCTCCTCGTCGTGTGCTCGTGCTTACTGGAAAAGGGTCATCACATTGGATAGATTGTGATGGTGATCCATATGACTCTGATTTTGAAAGAGACTTTGATGATTTCTGTGAACAATACCTAGACGATACATCTACTTCACTTGAGGAAGAGAAAGCTCAACGCGCTGATTATAAATGTAAATACTATAAGAATGTTTACTCTAAGAACTCTCATGCTGAAAATAAAGATTATACTTTCAAGCAAGATCATGTTAATGCTAGACCTTTGTCTTGTGATGGTTCCATTCCATCCCCTACTTCTTCCGATACTCCTACATCTCCTAAAGTCGCCAAGTCTTCCAAATCTTTCACAAATTCTTCATCCAACAAAGATCCTAATGCTTTTCACATGGTTCCCTATAGTTATCCTCAAGGGCCATCTCTTAAAGATACTCAAACTAACCTTCACTTGGCTACCAATACTTTCAATAATGCTAAACCTAAAGATCCTAAGCCTTCATATGCTATAATGCCTACTTCAGCTGGTCCTTCACCATCTCTGCAACAGTCTTCCATACAATCCCAACATGTTTCCTTGTCCTTAGAAGTGGCTCCATGTCAAGATGACTCTAAAAATGATGAAGAAAAGAACATAAAGAAAGATCAAGATCAAGAACCCTCCATTTCATCCAATCTTTTTCATGATGTCTTTTATCCGCTTCATGATTCTTTTGATCCTACAGACCCTTTTTCATGCATTCCACCATGTCTTAAGTCTTCTCCTAAGCAAGATCAAGCTACTACTTACACCATTGAGCTTATTGACAATCAAAATAACCTTACTACACTTTCGCTTTCCAAAGATGATACTTCCATTAAGGTTGGTAAAAATGGTGTTGTTACTTCCAATGTTAAGCCTGTTGAAAATCAAGAGAAAAATTATGTGCATATACCATCCAAAGATCCTTGTCAAGATCAAAGTCTTCCATCTTCTTGTTCTACCATTCCATGTTCACTTCCGCTTTCTGCTCTTCCTAAGTCTTTGCAAGCTTCAAACGATCCTATCAAAGAAAATGCTCTTATTCAAGATGTCCAGGATCCTATTGAAAATTCTAATGCTCAGTCTGAAGATGCTGATATCCTTGGTTGTCATATAGATGCTAATGAACTTATTGATTATCCTTTTGCATCTTCCACTTCCATCCTTGGACCTCTTCCACCACTACTAAGGACTTCACGTCTTCCTTCCATATTGGGTCCTTATGTCCCTTCATTTTCCCCTCCTAACTCTTCTAATTCATCATCTATCTTGGGTCCTTATGTTCCTCCATCTCCTATCTTTCCTCAAGATCAACATAGAAGCATACCTTTGAATCCTTTTCATCCATCCACCCATCTACACCAATCATATTATCCTTCTTCTTCCACACGTCCCAAGTATTTTGGAAGTAACTTGAATGTTCAATATAAGAAAAAGAAACAATACAAGAATCCATCAAAGAAAGAAGATCACCATGTCTCCTCTAATCGACATAGGGGCATAAAGTCAAAAGAGATATCTAAGAAAAAAATTACAAGACAAGTATGGGTTCCAAAATCCATCATTCAAGATATTCTCTCTAAATCATCAAAAGGAAATAAAAATCCTAAGGCTATATGGATTCCAAAGTCTCTCGTGAGAGAGTCTCATGTTGAACAAAAAGTGAAGTTGACATTCAAGCTTTCAAAGACTTCCACCTCATATTCTTTCAAAAACATTCTTCCATTCCATGCACCTGAACCGCAACCTCTACTAAACATTCACCATATTCCTTCACGTATTCCTTCATTCAAGTTTCCTCCATCCTCTCGCCACCCTCCAAGGTGTGCATCGATGTTGATTTTGCCTTCCTTTCTATCTACTCTTTCACAATCCTTCCATTCATTATTCTCTTGTCTTCTATCATTTTTCCTCATTTGCATATTCCTCCTATCTTCCAACTCCACTCGCTTTACATAAAATCATATCCTCCATTTTTCTCTTCCATCTTCCTTTCCCTATCAGCATCTTTAAGCATATAATTTTGAATCCTTGGCATATCATGGTTTATCCTTTCAAGGAGCATTATCTAAAAGCTTGCCTTCTTCCAAAAATTATAAAAATTCAAAAAAAAAAAAGAAAAAAGAGAAAAAAATTGAAAAAATAGAATAAGTGCCTTGGTGAAAACCTAGAAACAGGTACCTTGGTAGAAAAAATACAAAAAAAATTATAAAAGTCCTGAAAAAATTCTTTCAAGTGGTGAAAACTTGGAAACGGGCACTACTTGAGGCCTTTGCACCCCTATTTCTTAGCATGTGTCCTTGACACTTAGCCTTTCTCCATCATACCTTGTCCTTGTTGCCTTGGTTTGGAATTGGTCTTTGTCTTTGTCTAAGGGGCATCACTGTGTTAGCTTTGGTCTCTTGGATATGCTTGTCTTTAGGACACCTCGCAAATAGTGTTTTTCAACACCAACCTAACTATATTTTTCAACACAACCCCCAACATCGAGTGTTTTTCACACTTATCAGTTTGGGCTTATCTAGTTTGGTCATGTGATCTTACCTACTAGCAAGCATTCGATCCTTATCCTCAGAACTCAGTATCAGTTTACACACTTAAAATTTTTAAATGCAACACTTAATGCTTGAGATATGTCATGATCTTTTCTTTGTGTGCTGACTGATATTGATTTTCATTGAGTGTCCTTGTCTAATAAGTCTCTCCATGATGCATCACTAGAAGACTTGGGGCATGGGGCATGTTTTTATTTACTTTCTACTTGTGGGTATTGTCTTGAACCTCTTATGTGTCTCTTGTTGTCTCCTTGACACACTTAGAAGATTTAAGGCATCATCCTTGACTGTTTTTTGCACAACCATTCTCATGGTCATCCCGACGTTTATGCCTTGATGCGAGCATGGTTTTGCTACATTAAATTGGGTAAGCTAACATTGCAGTCATCTTGACCTTTATGTCTTTGATGCTCATGTTAGAATCTTTCCACATTCCAATCCGATATAAATCACATTCATATCTTCATAGTTGCATTTTTTACTAGTGTTGATTGTGTGATTGTCCGATGTCTGGTAATAATGGCCCTATGATGAAAATAAGTTCTTTTACATTCTCTAATGAATGATGAACACAAAAATCCTATGTTACCCTATTGCAAGTACACCTTTGCATTTTCATGTAGCTTGCATTATTTAAACTTCATGTTAAATTTGCACTTTTAGGCTGCATTATGAGTTTGAGAGGGTTTCCTTCATCTTTCTTGTGGACTTTTAGTCAACTGTGGTCACATTTTTTATCTTCATTTCCTTACCTTCTTTCGTGATCTCAATCAAAATTCCCTATCTTAAACAGTTGATTGATTTTGATGCATCCTCTTTCTTGAGGCAAATTCTCTTTCTTCTCTCCATTTCTTTCCATTTCTTCCAAATTTCTATCTTCCATTTGCTTTCACCCCACTTCTTTTCTTCTAATTCAACCTTGGGGCATAATCTTTCTTGGTAATCTACCTTAGTTCTGTGATTTATATATCTTTCATCTTACATCAAGAACCTTATCTTTAGTTCGATTTGATCAAATTTATCAATTTACTATTTCTCCTTTATCTCATTTCGATTTCGATCACGAGGGGGCAGTACCTACCAAACTTCAATGCTTGATTCAGCTTTATCAAATTCATCAATTGTTTCTCTTGGGGCAACCTTGCTTGAGATTCTTATCTTTTATTTGAGACTTGACAATTACCTATTCACAGGTGTTGGCCTTGTCTTTTTCAGTCTTCTTATCTATGTCCTGATGTGTTCCCATCTGTCGAACACACATCTAGGTTGTTTTGTGATCCCAAATCGATCTCACACTTCAATTCCATTCTTTGACTACATGTGATCCCGAGTCGACCTCACATTAGTCAAAGAGGGGCAAATGTATGCACCCTAAAATGGTCGCCTAGACTTTGGGCCCCATTTATTCAATTTGTCAAATATCAATTTTCTGAATCAATGCTTTGCAATTTTCAAATCAATTCCTTGATCAAATCGCAATTAAATTAATAATTCAAATATTTCTAACGTTTGATCATTTCATCAATAATTTTATTTAATTAAAAGAAATATTCTCTTTTAAATAAATAAAATAGGCTTATTTAATTTTAAAAAATATCTTAAATAAAATAATCTTATTTAATTAAAACCCCTTTTAATTGAATGATTTTATCTTATTTAATTAAATATTCTTCTTTTTATTAAATAAACTTATCTTATTTATTTAAAAGATAATTCCTCTTTTAAATAAATAAAATCTCCACTTAAAGCAAAATTTGTGATGGAAAAGGAAATAAATCAAATAAAAATAAAACAAAAATTATTTTCCTGATTCTTTCAATAATTTTATTTAATTGAAAGAAATATTCCCTCTTAAATAAATAAAATAACTTTATTTAATTGAAAGAAATATCTTTTAAAATGAAATAAATTTATTTAATTAAAATCTTTTTTAATTAAATGATTTTATCTTATGATATCTCTCTTTTAATTAAATAATGTTATCTTATTTAATTAATAGAGAATCATTCTTTTAAATAAATAAAAAATCCTCTTTAAAGCTCTTTGTGATGAAAAAAGGGAAATAAATAATTATAAATAAATAAAATCCCTTTTCTCTCCACACTTTCTAAAAAATGAGCTTTATTTCCTCTTTTTGGATTTATCCCACATTGCTCTTGAGGATGCATTCTTTTCCACATTTTCCTATATAAGGAGCCCTCTTCTTCTCATTTAGGATCCCAGAATTTTCATGTTATTGTTATACGACAAGTTTGGAGAGCAATCTTGGAAGAAGCTTTTGAGCACATTTGGAGCTTGGATATTTGAGACTTCTTTTTTCTTGTCTTCTTCTCTCATGCCTTATGGAAATTCATAGTTTAGATTAATATTGCATTCACATAATAGTTTAAATTCATGTTTCCTTTCATAGATTAACATTGTATAAGCATTCATTTCAATAGAATAGTTTATTTCTTGCATTGTTATCATCTAGACTAGTTTCATTTGCATGCAATAACTTGATGATCATGGAGATTAGCATGCTTGCTATTCATCTTTGAATCTCTCATTTCTTGGTGTACTTGCATAGACATAACTAGGTCAATCTGAGGGCCTCATATACAAACCCCTGCACTTCATGAATAAAGAGTTGTGAATCGTTGTTTGAGACCTCATTCTTGAGTGTTCTTGAATGTAATGATTCACAGAAGTGTGACTACTTTCTAGCACACAAGATTCTCTTACTCCAATCTTTCAACATGTTGCCAATATTTTCGAATAGATGGTAAAATACTAATTTTACAAACATTTGAGACAATGGAATTTATTTTTGAGTAGAAGTAGTTTGTCTTGTGGACAAGAAAATGGGTTAGGTCATGGGAGGATATTAGTAGACAAGGAATTATAAATGAAATTGCATAATAAATTAAACCTACCATAGGCATCAAGAAGGACATTACAACAATATATGATGGCATGCAATATCTTTTGTGGGATGATGATACATAAAGATATATAGAACATTTATCTACATATGTAGAGGATATATAAGCATCCAAATATAATGCAAGGAATATAGAGGAAATATACAATGGATGGGAACAAGAGTGTGAATAGAAGAAAAAAGAACAAATATATGAATATAATCTACATAAAATATCACCCAAGCACATTTGATGGATATATGCATCAGATCTATTAGATTTCCACAATCCATATTACTAAGTATTAGTTTTTGGATTCAATTGTGTAGCATTTTTTAACCATCAACGTTTCGGATCATACTACATGATCCATCATTAGGATGCTGCTAGAGAGAGAAGAAACATAAAATGATATGTTGTAGATCTGGTATACAATAAAAAGAAGAGGGAGAGAGGAAGAGGGGAGAGAGAAGACACATGTGCACGCAGATCCACAATGACAAGACCTACAACCAATGACAATTAGAGAACGGAAGGAAAACACCATTCCCAATGAGATAACAAGAGAAAATATGAAAATGATATAGAGAAAAAGTAAATTGACATAAAAGAGAAAAAAATTGATATATATATATATATATATATATATATATATATATATATATATATATATATATATATATATATATATATATATATATATATATATGTATGTATGTATGTATGTATATCTATCTATATATATATATATATATATATATATATATATGTATATATATGTATATATATGTATGTATATATATGTATATATATATATATATGTATATATATATATATATGTATGTATTTATATATGTATGTATTTATATATGTATGTATTTATATATATATATCTATATATGTATATATATATATATGTATTTATATATATATATATATATATATATGTATATATATATATATATATGTATATATATACATATATGTATATGTATATATATATACATATATATACATATATATATATATATATATACATATACATATACATATATATATATATTGTAATGACCCTCACCAGTAGGATCACCAAAACTCTCAAATCTGAACTGTGGCAAATCGTCAAACACTTGGCATGCACTGAATTGTTTTTGTTTCCAATGTTGTGTCTCAATGTGATAATTATTTTGGGCATCAAATTGCAATTGAGATAACAATACCAATAAAGGAAAGTAGCAAAATGAACAACAATGCAATTCTAAATATCACTCTATGATATCATATCCTGAACCTTTCCAATTCTGATTGCAATATATGATTGTTACATCTATTACATAAGAGCATTGTTTTTATGGACTGTTTACAAAATACGAACTAGGACATGAACATATGAACCATAAACTAAGTCCTATCAATGCACTTTCTACTGTACTGAACCAATAGCAATGTCTGATAACTATAACTATTTTCTGAATATCTATATGGACTGTTACATAGCAAGAGACTTGATAAAGACTAGGTCTAACAATGCATCTTTCAATACAATGACTTCAAGACTATAACAATGACTGATTACAATAGCAAAATGATGTAAGAACAATACTGTTTCAGACCTATATATCAATGACTATTACATACAACCCTTATGCATATTTTTGGCATTCAACACATCAGCAAATAATTCATGAAGTGCACCTAGAAACCGCTCCTAATACCCTACTTAAATTGTTGATGTAGATTGTTGCAAAGAAGACCCCAAACTGCCTCACCAAAATCTGCAGCTGTCCCAGCTATGAATGTCGTACCAGGTCGTACATGTATGACACCTGTAGAAAAATCAGGAAAGGGTTTTGACACCCCAAATTGCTATAAATGTCATCGCCAAGGATATATTATTGCCCTCCCAAAAGCATAAAAATTATCTCCAAGTATATTAGGAGATATGAGCAAAATTCCAATTCTAGGCCCTGATATGGAAAGTCTGAAAATGTGCCAAAATGATCTTCAACTATCACCAAAATGCTTCACCAATGCAATAGGTGAATTCAAACCCTTATTCCAACCAAAACAAACCCTTACAATAAATTCTCAATGAAGTACCAATGAGATGGTTGAGTACCAACTCCAAACTTGCAACCCTTCAGTAGATATTTCACTACCTCAATTATGCCAATCTAGGGGAGTGATCGTTCCCAAAGATCGAATAGTATTTGCAAACCACAAGGCTACAAATTATTTCACAATGAAGAAGTAGAAGAAATTCCAAATCCAAGCATGTAGAAATGATAGCCCAAGCCCTCTATTTATTCTTTTTCTTGAGAAGTTACTAGAACTTCTAGAAACATCTAATTATAATGTAATTTATAATAAAATAACATTATAATAATATACATTTCTCAACTCAAAAATATAACAATGTAGGCCAAAATGTCTCATAATCGAATGTAGGCCACTATACTGAATGTAGGCTCGAACTGGATGTAGGCTCACTTCTGGACGTAGGCTCCACTACAACTGCATGTAGGCCTCAAACTAGATGTAGGCTCTGCTGAATGTAGGCTCTGTCAGCAATAAGCAATCAAATGATCCACACAATGACTCTCTCTCCAAGCTATTTGCCTACGAGAGTCAATGATAGGAAAACTCGTCATGAAAGAGCATGTCTCTAGAAAGGGGACATGACAGTCCGCCCCTCCTGAAATTGCTTTCCCTCAAGCAATCTCAAAGCTGGGTGCTGCAAAATCTCCTCCGACTCCCAAGTAGCATCCTCAACAGGAAGATCTCTCCACTTCACCAAGTACTCTCTGATAACTCTCCTGTGAAGCTATTTCTCCCTGCTATCCAAGATAGACTCTGGCACCAAAACCAACTTCCCCTCATCATCCAAGGGTGGTAACACTGTAGAAGGCACAACATGCTGCCCTAATGCCTTCTTGAGGCGCGACACATGAAACACATTATGCACTCTACTATCAGCTGGAAGCTCAAGCTCATAAGCCAACTCACCAACACACCTAATGATCCTGAAAGGCCCATAGTATCTCGGCTTAAGCTTCTCCGACCCACTCTTCTTGAGAGTAGATTGCCTGTATGGCTGAAGCATGAGGTAAACCATATCACCAACCTCAAAGCTCCTCTCAATCCACTTCTGATCTGCATACTGCTTGTACTAATTCTGTGCCCTAGCTATATTATCCTTGAGAGCAACAACAATGTCTTTGCTCTCCTGAAGCAAATCCCCGGCACGTGGAACTCTAATATCAGACATAAGCAAATCAATGAAGCTAGGTGCATCATACCCATATAGAGCCTTGAAAGGTGACATCTGAATCAACATGTGAAATGTGGTATTGTAACAATACTCACACAAATGTATCCATCTCACCGATGCCCTTTGCTAACTAGCTATGTAATTCCTCAAATAACCTTCCACCCACTTGTTAACTATCTCTGTCTGTCCATCCGTCTGCAGGTGATAACTGGTGCTAGGTGTAAGCTCAGTGCCACAAAGCCTAAATACCTCCTGCCAAAAGTGACTCAAAAATTTGTCGTCCCTATCACTCACTATGCTGCGGGGTATCCCATGCAATCTGAAGACCTCTCTGAAGAAGACCTCAGCTACCTGTACTGTTGTGTAAGTAGTAGTGATGGGAAAGAAGTGTGCATACTTCGTCAATCTATCCACCACCACATAGATACAATCACGCCCTTGGGCCTTGGGCAAGTCCGTAATGAAATCCATGGATATGCACTCCCACTTCTGATCAGGGATGGGAAGTGGTTGTAGGAGCCCGGTTGGAAAGGTGTGCTCTTGTTTGTTCTGCTGACAAACAGGGCACTCATGAACATACTGCAATACATCTATCTTCAGTCCTTTCCAAGTGAACCACTCCCGCACCTATCTATATGTCTTGAAGTACCTGGGGTGACCAGCTGTAGGTGAATCATGAAGAGCTCTCAATATAGATCACTTCACCTTCGATCCTGGGGCTAGAAAGATCCTGCTCTTGTAGATAATAAAATCATCTACAAGTGTATACTGGGTATCAACAACTGACCCATCAACTACCCCTGACACCCATGGGTCTCTAGCATACTCTGCCACTATCATATGTCGCCAATCCTCTGATATCTCAATCAATGCACTGAGATGTGGTCTACGTGACAATGCATCTGCTACCACATTCTGAGTCCCTCTCACATATGATATATCAAAATTGTAAGCCTGTAACTTACTTACCCACTTCTGCTGCCTATCGGTGAGATCTCTCTGACTAAGGAAATGCCTCAAACTGTTGTGGTCAGTTTTAATGCAAAACTTACCACCCACTAGATACTGTCTAAACTTAGCCAATGCATGCATGATGGCTAACATCTCCTTATTGTAAATGCTGAAAGATCTCTCAGGTCCACGGAGTTTCCTACTCTCATATGCAATAGGGTGCTTGTCCTGCATCAACACAGCACCTATACCATCTTCAGATGCATCACATTGAAGCTCAAATGGCTTCGAGAAATTAGGCAAAGCTAACACCGGACATGAAGTCATGATCTCCTTGAACCTGTCAAAGCAAGCCTGCACCTCTGGTGTCCAAACAAAGGCCCCCTTCTTCAGCAAATCTGTCATAGGGGCTGCATGACGTGAATACCCACTCACAAATCTACGATAGAATCCACATAGGCCTAGGAACCCTCTCAACTGTGTCAGGTTCTCTGGAATAGGCCACTCCACTATAGCACGGATCTTATCAGGATCCATCCGCACTCCATCTGCACTGATAATATGACCCAAGTACAAGAGCTCAGTCGTACCCAAATCACACTTGGACTCCTTGGCATACAAGGACTCCCTCTGCAATATACTCAATACAGTCTCCAAATGTACTACATGCTACTACCATGTTCGACTGTATACCAAGATATCATCGAAGAAAACCAATACAAATCTCCTTAACTGATGATGGAAGACCTTATTCATCGTAGACTGAAAAGTGGCTGGTGCATTGGTCAACCCAAATGGCATGACCATGAACTCGAAGTGTCCACAATGGCATCTAAATGCAGTCTTCTCTATATCCTGCTCTTTGACTCTGATATGATGATACCCTGATCTCAAGTCTATCTTGTTGAAGTAGCAAGCCCCACGAAGCTCATCTATCAGCTCATCTATCTATGGGATGGGGTACCTATTCTTAATAGTCCTCTTGTTTAGCGCCCTGTAATCAATGCACATACATAGAGAACCATCCTTCTTCACCAATACTACTGAAGAAGCAAAAGGAGACTTACTCGGTCGAATATGCCCCATCTCAAGCAGCTCCTTGATGGTTTTCTCTATCTCATCCTTGAGCCTCCTAGGATGTCTGTATGGTGTGATCATCATGGGTTTAGCACCCTCCTCTAGCTCAATGATGTGCTCAATTCCACGGTCAGGTGGTGCACCAGGTGGAATGTCACTGAACACCCTATCATACTACTCTCTCAATCTCTGAATATCAGGGTGATACTCTATCATCTAATGCTCCTCCTGTGTAGGCATGAGAGTACACATGGCTGCCCATCCGATCCCATTGTGTCTAACCATCCTCTCCATGCACCTGAAAGAAATAGTCCTAATATCGCTATTTCTGATAGCCCTCAAGACATGTTGCCTACCATCTGCCTCAAACTTGATCTCCATGTCCCTGAGTCTGAAAGTGACCTCACCCAATGAATGCAACCAAGTCATCCCCAATACAATAT